>PVJS01007670.1:0-26018 GCA_004027185.1 Glis glis | reverse complement strand
GGATTTGGTTTTGTGCTTTTCAAAGATGCTGCTAGTGTTGATAAGGTTTTGGAACTGAAAGAACATAAGCTGGGGGAAGCGCATGCGTTTGGTGCATGCTCATTTCGTGCTTGCTGCTGGAGAGCCTATGTGAGGAGGCCTGGCCTTCGTGTGTGATTACTGTGAGAGAGGAAGCTGAGAGGGAGGATAATAAGGAGGAAGCCGCACCATCTGTACTGAAGTGTCTGTGTGTCGTCTTTCCTGGACTCTGCTGGTCAGAACTCCAGGACTGCGACAAGTGGTGGCGCGTACGGGGAACGGCAAGTGGTGCAGATGTTCATAGAGAGGAAAAATAAAGCTGAAGCTGAGAAGAAAAAGAAGCATCTAAGAACTGTGACTTGCGTGGTTCTTCTAGGGGTCCTGCTGGACGGGGCTTCGGGTTGCGTCAAGTGGTGCCGAAACCCGGGAGCTTGAAGAAAACAGGGTAAGGTCCGCAGGTAAGCGGCGGAGGGATAGCGCTATTAAGGTTCACTGGTTAAAGTGACGAAGGTAAGGTTCACTGGTTAAAGTGACGAAGGTAAGGTTCGCGGCCAGCGCGACGAAGCGAAATGGGCTCTCAAGTCACAAGTGCGTTAGAAGAAAGGAAGGAGGAAGTAAAAGAACAAATGTCGTGGCACAGTCAGGAGGAGTCGGTTAGGGGAAATGAGGAAGTAGACCTTGAGGAGGGGGAAGGGAGCAGCTCGGAGGGAGAAGAAGGCGGCCTTTCAGGCCCTTTAGCCAGGATGCAGCTAGGGTATGATAATCAGGAGGAACCACTGGGACCGACCGCTCCACTGATGCCTACGCCACCCCCTTATGGGGAGCATAAGAAAAGATTGTCAGGATTATGTATAACCTCTATCCAGTATGAGAATTTTTCCCGAGCAGGTAATTTGTCCCGACGGCTGGGGATCATGTTGCTTGGAAATTAGAGTCGTGAATTCGAGCGGACCATGAGTGAGCTTCGCGCATCTATAGTAGCTGTGAATAGCACCAGAGTCAAGATTGCTTCGGCACAACAATGGATGAGAGAGAGAGAGACAGGGAAAGAGAGAGAGAGAGAGAGAGACAGCGAGCTGAGGCTGGCCACGAACCTGGATCCTCTGGTCTCTGCCTCCCAAAGTAATGGGATTACAAGCGTGCACCACCACGCCCGGCCACCCTGTGGACTTTTAAGAAGGGCTGGCTATCTCAAAATAACGTAAGGTCACAGAATCACCACCACATCTCCTCCTTCCTCTCTCCTCTTGAACGTGGCAGATTGAATTTTGGTTGAGTCGGTGTCAAAATTCAGAGACTTGGCCGCGGTTAATCTCTCGCTGCTACTGCGGAGGCCCTAATGACAACCAGCTGCCTGATGAGCGGAGTTCAGACTTGGAAAACAAACCTGTCCTCGCCAGGGGAGGCTCCCTGCCACGCCCGGGTCAGGAGGGGGCTGGGGTCGGGAGCAGGTTGCGTGTCCACCACGTGGAGGTGACCCGCAGCATCCTGCTGCTGGCTGGCTAAGGATCCTCTGAGATGACACCCATGGAATCCAAAAAGCAAACCACAGTTTGCACTATCCTTGTCTCAAAGGACCAAAGTAGCAGAAGAATAAAGTCAGTCAAAGTTGAATATTTTAAAGCCAATATATTTCTTAATAAGAATACGAGTGGCAAACAAAATGAGTTAGCCAATACTTCCTCCAAACCGCCGTCACGCTGCGACTCAGGGAAAATTCCACCCCAAAGTGACAAGTGACTCAAGGCAAATAGGAACCACAGCCACTCTTCACCAACAGGTGAGTATTTTAACAAGCTAACCCACGGGGAAGAGGTGGATGTGGGCTGCAGCAGGCTCGGCATTGGATTCCATACTTAGGTGTGGCTTTATTATTTTAAAAACTATAGCCAGGCATAGTGCGCATGCCTGGAATCCCAGTACTTGGGAGGCTGAGACAGGAGGATCGCAAGTTGGAAGCCAGCTCAGCAACTTAGCAAGACCCTCAGCAACTTAGTGAGACCCTGTTTCAAAATAAAAAATAAAATAGGGCTGGGGGTGTAGCTCAGAGGTAGAATGCCCCTGGGTTTAGTCCCCAGTACCAAAAAAAAACCCCTATATGCACAATAATCATTGCTATATATCCCTTTACACACAGGAGCTTGATTGATTCAAAAGGAGGGTTTTACAGTGCTCTAAAAGTTTGTAAGCTCTCTCATTCCTTATGTAAACATTTTTAATCTGTGTCAGCTTTCTAGACCAGCCACGTGGACAATGTTTATTGACCTGTCATAGCAAGAACTGTGTCTCCACCTGACTTGGGAAGAGTGTGCAAATGGGGCATGTGGGGTTGTGCAGCAGGGTGCTGCTGGGACCACAAGGCCCGCACAGCGCTACCTCCACCTGTTAACAAGATCACAGAGGTGTATTGAGAGCTCTGGATAAACACGTGGTGCTTAGGACCGTCATCCTCAGTATCCACGGGGTATGGCTCCTGGACCCCGGGATACCAAAATCCACAGGCGATTGAGCCCTTCATATAAAATGGCCTGGTGTTTGCATATAACCTATGTGCATCCTCCCTTATACTTGAAATCATCCCTGGATTATTTACAATACCTAGTACAATGTGGTGATAGTAAGTGACCATTATTCTGTGTTGTTTAGGGAATAATGACAAGAGAAAAAGTCTGTGCATGTGGAGTACAGACGAAAATTTTAAAAAATATATTTTCTATCCATGGTTGGTTGAGTGTGTGGTTGGCTGCATCCTCGCATCCAGGGGTACTGATGTCTGACTCAGTATTTTTAGGTATTTTTGGGGGGATAGGGTGGCCCCTGTTGACGGTGCCATTCTGGGTTTTCCGCTCCGCAGGGGTCTTACCACTCTCCTGCTGCTCTTCGGCTCTCTTCCTCAGTCACTCTAGTCAGGATATCGTTGTTTATTCTTTGTTGTGGTTCCTTATTGTGTGTGTATGGGGGGGCATCACTCTGTTCAGCCATGCTGGTGCCCTCCTTGAATTCTGTGTTTGAATCTCTGCATTTCCCACAGGACCTGACATGTCACACTGAGTACCATCTTGGATGGATGCGTCTTCCTCACTCTGTCTGTACTTCAGAGAACACAGGACTAATCAGAATCCACACATGGACCAGTACTTCAGAGAAACCAGTGTCATTATCTGCCTTTAAGAAAGACACGAGAACTGTCGGCCACTGAGTATTAATTATTCCATATCCAGGAAGATGAGACCTGTTCCTTTTCAGGGGGAGCGTTTCTGCTCATGGGTTCATGGCTGATCCAAGGTCTCACTTCATTCACTTCAATGACAGAACTAGAATACGTAATAGAAAAAGGCACCTCAAAAGGGCCTAAGAGTCTTCAAACATTTGACAAAAATGTGAATATGCACACACACACACACACATGTGTATGTGTGTGTGTGTGTGTGTGTGTGTGTGTGTGTGTGTGTGTGTGTAAGTAGCTTGCTTTTAATTTCTGGACAAGTCATTATGGGCAAAGTTACACAGAGCCACGTTGTAGTAGGAAAAAGGACCAGTTGCCATCTGGGCGAGCTCATGTACCCCCTGGCAAGCTGGATGATAATTAGCACAGTGAAAAACAAAAGGGCCAATTTCCCCCATGATCTGGAGTTTTCTATCCATGTTTAACACTAAAAAAAATTTATTGTGCACTAGCCTAGCAAAGTATAACCTATAATCCTATGTATTTATTCCACAATTATAATTTTACGTGGATGTCTGATTTCCCTGAATGCTTACAGAGAAGTTTTACTTCTTAGTTTAAGGGTAAATATAGGAAAAAAACAGCACATAGTTTTATTTTGTGTCACAGCTAAACTTTGGCTTTTTGTCTTGTAATTTAAAGGCTTATAATTATGGTTTCTTACAGGATGGTCCAAAATTGTCCTTTGCTCATGGACCTTAATGCTTCCTCCCATGAACCTAAATTACCACATTACTTAATTCAATCACATTTGTTTCTTAGACAAGCTTATACTTCTGTGGTTTATTAAATTATTTGTTATATGAAATTAAGTTGTTTTAAATAATATCCATGCTCATAATAATAATAGTAATAATGATAAAGTAATGGGTCTATTTCTGTTTCCATTATGAGTTAGCAGTGTGTGTATAATTGTGGTGTACAAGTAGGGTGACCATATAATTTGTCATCCAGACTGGGACACTTCTGAGATTGACCAGAGCTGCTATTAATAATTCCACTGTACCACAAGCATGAACAGGAGCAGGACCTGGCATAGGACATGTGGTTATGCAATGAATAAATCTAAGTATAAATAGGAGCTTTATTTTTTTCCTTAAAAGCCATTCAGATTCCTCCATCACTGAAGGGCCCTCTGGCTAAATATCTCATGCAGCCCAGAGGGAGGCTAATGGGATCTGCTTGGGAATGTTGTATGCAGAGCTATGGAAGGGAAGGGAAGGCTCGTTGGCAAGCAGACATTGAGCTGGGTTCTAGGAAAGGCCAGAAGTGCACCATAGAACACGGAGACCCAGGGAGTGAGAGTCAACCAGACCACATTATTCCTCACTGGGTGAGAGCGGTAGGGATGAGAAAGAGGGCTCATCAGGGAGGTTCATATGTAAGAACATCAATGTCAATCTCAATATCCTGTTTGGGGAAGTGGGGAGTGCAGAAGGAGCCGGGGGAAAGCCCACCAAGTGCGGTGTGCAGGTATGTCACTATCACTATGAACTACATTATGATGTGAGACTATAATGCACCAATAAAAGGATAAAAAAGAAAAAAAGAGAAGAGGGCTCATCAGTACTTGGGGGGAGGTTACCTGCATGGGAAGTAGGTGAGGAGAAGATGAAGAATAGGCTGTGACATAGGACTTTGTATGCCAGTGAAGGAGTCTGTACAGGGGATGGCAGGATCAGATTGGCACTTTAGGAAGAAGACTGAATGGGTAGAGGGTGGGCGATTCTTTTCCAGGCTGAAGGGTCATTAGAAGTCTATGCAGGGTCCTGGCCACTCAGGTACTGGATTTGTGGGAACTGAAACATAATACAAAGGTTTCTCTTTGAAAGAAGTAGAGAATTAACATTCTGAGTACAAAACTCAGTACAAGTATTTCTTTAAGTGTCAGTAGTGTACTCCTGGAGGACACTTCTATATTAGAATATCTAGTGGTAACTCACTTGTACTCAGAGGTAGTTGGGTGGACATATCACTCTGTTTATATCACTAAGACAAAACTGAAGGTGTACTCAACCCAAATTCTTTTACTTGTTGTCCAAGAATACATAGGGTCATTCCAATGCCAACTAAAATAAAGGGTGAGGGAGACACAGCTGTCTTAACTATTTGCTGTTAAAATATCTATCTTTGCAAATACAAGGCACAGCCAAGGTGAAGTTTCAAAGCTTAAGTGTCATAAACTTCATGGCAGGCCAACTTTTGCATCTGGTTAGATTATCATTAGGATTAGAACCATGATGAGATGATAAAGAGGAGAGAAAAATTAGTGGAATATTTTAGGAAAAACTATCCTCAGGATGCGTACTCACGCACTACATAATGGTACTCCAGTCAGTGAGGGACGGCATAGACAGTGTTGAAAAATCCCTATCACCTAGTGCCACTGCAGCTGTCATCACGTCATATGCAATGCATGAATTATGTGTTTGTGGTGTTGCCAGTATAAACAAACCTATTGCACTGCCATATAAATATGTAGCACTTAGAATTATGTACAGTAAATAATGCTTGAAAATTGGGAAAGTTGTCAGAATCAAAACAGTGCCACTTATTTTTCAAGCCCTTAGCAAATAAATGAACAAACAAACAAACAAACAAACAAACCTAGGACTTTCTGATGGAGGGGATCTCACACTTGCATGCCCAATAATGAGAACTATTCACAAAGACTCTGCCAGAACCAACTTTGCACAAAGGCCACCACATTATTACATAAAAATACTTCTTCAGGGAAATCTGTGCAGCAACTGTCTGTTCAACTTAGACTGATATCACATTTGTTATTAATCCTTGTAGCCAAGGATTATTATTTCAAGACATCTTACTTATCCTCTTCATTTCACCCTTGAAAACCTCCCCTTGCCTCAGCCTTCTAGAATAAGCTCATAGTTTACTGTTATTCCCAAATAAATACCACTATTCTTTGGAGATCTTTCTTTCTCTCTCTGATAGTTACTTTGGTTGGCATGTTGGTGTCAGAAGTGGGATCTGAAGCAAGCCCACCTTTGAAGGGAACTGGTGACTCCTGAAACAAGTGTGGTCCTGACATTGTGCCCCTGACCACTCCATTTTCATGGTTAGCCTTTTCTGCTCTGGTGAATCTTTCATTTCGAGCTGTGTTCTTTTTGGTAGAATCTTCTTGCTGACTTTATTTGGGATCTAGTTTGGTTAAGCCATCTTAGGCAAATAACTTTTCATCCCTTTGGGGGATGATAAAAGATTTCTGTCTTCTCTGGAAAGCCTTTTATGGCATAAGGATACTGTCCTTGTAAGTACTATGTTTTTCACAGAATTTACATTCTGTGAGGACTTTGTATCTTTTCTGGAAATTCTTTTTTGGTTCTGTATACCTAACAATATTTTATTTGATCTGCATGCCTAATTTATAATTTTTTGTGTGAGTACTTTTATTTTGGTTTGGTTACATATGTCTATAAATCATCTCACTCTTTTATTATTTTTTCCTACGTATTCCTGAAAATCTTCCAAGAGAAAAAACTAAACAGTCTAAATGGTCATCATGAGATAGCCAATCGAAAGCCAGCAGGATGGCTGCCACCATCTATGAGAGACTCTAATCTCTGAAGTTAAGGTTTCCCATGTGAAGAGATCCGATCACGGACAGGCAAGATTATCAATAGGGCACTTGTCAGGCATAAGACAATCTCCATGCAACTAGTGAGATCTTGGCCTCAGGTCAGACAAACTAGGGCAAAAACTATCCACCAAGTTTAAAAAAAGTCCTGTTGTACGTACCCTTGTCAAACCAAAGCACATTGATCAAACTCTTAAACTCCCCTGACACAGCTTACAGCATTTTCTTTGCTCTTGAGAGATTGGTAAGAAATAAACTGGGATTCCCAAATTCTGAGGCACAGACGGAAGTCCTCCTTTGAGAACTCTAGCTGGCTATATTATGGTCCTATTTCATGCACATGCTTTTTTTAATCAATAGAAAAAGATAATTCTTAAACTGTAACTATGGGGTCAACACAGAAAGGCTTTTTGATCTTTCTTTCCTCTGCCCATTTTGAATCTGCTGACTTTTTCACCTATATTAAGATAAAAACAAATTGAAATTAAAACAGGGAAAAGCCTGCTAGGATTTTTTTTTCCTATGGCATTTCAGCCAAAATATGAGGAAAAAAAACCCTTTCCAATTAGCAGCTTGAAACTCATAAGGGATCCATGGCAAACTAGATACCTGAGTCATTGATCTTAGAAATGAAAATATAATGGATCAGCTTTTTTATTAAATACTCTCATGCCTTGATCAAACTCTTAAACTGAGAAAAATAATAAATCAATAAAAATAATACAATATTTCTCTATTTGAAGTAAAAATTACTTTGCCACTTGGGTGAGGAAAAACCAAACCAAAATAAACAACCCTGAAAATGAAAAAAACAAACAACCTTTTAAAAATATTCCTCACCAGCACTGACGAGTCGAACAAATCAGACTGGCAGACAGGAGAAAGAACATTTCATTATTAAAGTCAAGGACACTGGGAGATTTGTTATTTCTGCCAGTCCTGTCTAAAATGTGAGTATCTATGAGTTAATACATCAACTCACTTGAGATTGAAAATAAAGGGGTGGGGGATAAAAGATTTTGAAAACAAAGCAGCCATGGAAACTGTTTTCCATAGACTTATTCCTCAGCCTTCATGAGACTATCCATTAGGACAAATGAAAATCTCAAAGTTCAGCCAGGTGAACACGTTCCCTTAACTTGTCTTGTTTTCTCAGAAATGGAATTTGGATTCAACTGTCCCCTTATAAGCTGGAGAGTTTATCTTGCTATGTTTTTTTCTGTATGAGTAAAATCTAAAATGAAAGCTATAATATCTTTGTGCATGTATGTGCTTATATGTGCCATGCATGCGCACATGTTGTATGTTATGTCTATGTGGTGAAGTCCCTTTCTTTCCTTTACGGAATTCTATTGAAATTAGCTTACAGTTGAATAAGTACTCACATAAATTAAAACTGTTAGGGCTATAGTAATGGACTCAAATGCCTTTAGTTCAAATGGCTTTGGTAAATCTTTGATAAATATACCGGTTTTTACTTTGTTGCTAAAATGAAAAGCAAAGATACCTTCAGATTGTTATCATGAACTTCTTCCTGGGTTTGTTGGCCACGCAGAGTCATATTTATCTCTGCTTGATGCTTACTATCACGACAGCGTAAGTTTAGCATAAGAACAAACATGAAGCTCGAAGTGCACGGATGGGTCCGTTGCTTCCTGTGTATCAAGCACAGCAACTTAATTTTTAAGATGTTCTTTGACAAATAAATGAAAATGATGACTATGCATGTTTTATATATCAGTTTTCACAAGTAATCTAGATATATAACTGTTGAAAATAAATTAGGTGAGTGTGAATGGGATAACGGTTTATAAATAGACTTTCATATAATTTAAAGTCTTAAGTTTGCTATATTAAACTAAGTAATAGATACTCATCAGACAGCTGAGCCATTTCTAAGTAAGTTAATATACTGAAAAGTTAATTGCTAGACATAAATTTAAGTTTACTATTGTCCTCATAAATTCTACAGAAAAGACAATGTATATTTGGGTCTATTAGTAAATATGTTCTATTCCACATTAAAATTTTTTCTTTGACATACATTTCTAGAAATTATGAAATATGTATACATATATTGTCGGTGTATGGAAAACAAGTTTTCTTTCTTTCTGAGTCTCCACTAGAAATTATGTTACTAAAAGTTAAAATTCTAAGTAATATATGTATTATTATTTGCAAAGAACACAAGAAGAAAATTAATATTTTTTATGGGGAAAACTATAAGAAAGAAATAAAATATTCTTTTATAAGAAAAAATTAATTTTGTCTAGCTCAGAGGTTTTTGAAAGGATTTTTTAAAATGTGAATTTAAGGAAGAAAATAACAAGGCAGAAATAATCTGTAGGTAGTAGAGAGAGATGTAAAGAAGACTATAAGTATGGAGATGTAGTCTCACAAGAAAAGTTGAAAAGAGAATTTTTTTTCATTTAAGAAAAATTTTGTGTGGTAGAATACATTTTTTGTTGTTATTCTCAAGTAGAATGGCTGGTTTATTCCAAAATGGGAAGGAAGAAATTTCGGGCAAAACTAAAGTTTAAACAGGCCACAAAGGATTTCAGAATGGCATAGAGGTTTGTGAAGGACAAATCTTTTGAAAGAAAATTTGTGGGTAACCAACTTGGCTCTAATCGGAAGAAATGTGTTTATACATTTTTCTGAAAATGGAGCATTAGTACATTGATATAAAAGCAGAATCTAATTCTTTATGTTTAGAGCACTAAGATTTTCTTAAAATATAGATCTATTTTTAGTAAAAATTTGCAAGGGGTTTTTATTTTTAATTCTTAATTTAAAAAAATTGAACCATCTTTTGAATGGCAGATTTTCCTGTTTTTCAATTTCTAATTAATTTGTAACCCTCAACTTTTTATTCAGCTTCTATAAGCTTGTATTTCTTCCCATTTCTGACTCTGATATTGTAGCCAGATGCTGAAAATGTTATGTTGTGTTGATATGTTGTATCTGTTGTGTTATGTTATATTGTTATGTTATGTTGTGTTGTGTTATATATTTTATGTTGTTATGTTGTGTTGCATTGTGTTATGTTGTGTTGTTATGTTATACTGTGTTGTGTTGTTATGTTTGTTATGTTGTGTTACGTTATGTTATGTTATGCTGTGTTGTGTTGTTATGTTTGTTATGTTGTGTTACGTTATGTTATGTTATGTTATGCTGTGTTGTGTTGTTACGTTTGTTATGTTGTGTTGTGTTATATGTCATGTCATGTCATGTCATCTCATGGAACCGGAGTGCCTTCCGGAGCCTCGTGTGTTGAAGGCTTAGTCCCCAGTACAGCAATGTTGGGGGGTGGCTTCTAGGAAATGATGCATCGGAGGGCTCTGACCTCGTCAGATTCACTCATTTCATGGGTTAGTAGTTGGAATGCAGTACTGGAGGGGGTAGAAACTGGAGGAGGCGGGGCATGGTTGGAGAAGTAGGCCACTGGGGGTGAGCCCTGGAAGGGTACTTCTTGTCCCTGGGCTCTTCCCTCCTCTCTCTGCTTCCTGGCTGCCATGAGCTGAGCAGTTTCCCTCCACCACGCCCTTCTGTCAGGATGATCTCTCCTGCCTCAGGCCCACAGCAGTGGAGCCAGCTGACCATGACCGAAACCTCTGAAACCACCAGTCAAAATAAGTCTTTCCTCCTTGAAGTTGTTTTTCTCAGGTATTTTCACGATGGCCAGGGTGGCAGGTGGGGCCAGCCTGGGCTTCTGGCTTAAACACAAATTAAGCATTTGGGAAATGGTATTTTTTTCAAGTGCAAGTCTGAAAATCAAAGTGTGTTCATGAAGAAGTCAGTGGAAAAGCAGAAGGAGTAACATGCTTACCTTTTATTTGAGGACAATTTATTTTTATGGAAGGAACGATGGGTTCATTAACTTTTGCGTGCTGGGGAACGCCTCGGTTGTGGTATTTTTTTTCCTAGTGATGCGTGGACCTTTCTTCACTGTTGCTTCATGAATCTCAGCTGCTTCGCAGATGGGGCTGATGAGGCTGTCACAAAGTGAAAGTCATTGTGTATTGGCAGAGTGAGTTAAATTAGCAGGTAGAATTATAAAATTACTAAGATGTTTTTGGTGCTTTCATCCCATCAACAGATTGTCTACGTTTGAACCTGGTATCAGTGACACACACCGTCATGCAATACTATGGAATATATCATGCTGACCAACGGTTCAGTATTTCATGGTATTTTGCAAAGAGGGGCATGGCACCATTTTTCTTTAAAATCCTTATAAAATTTGAGTGTATATTGGAAAAGTAGTGGGAATAGAAAATCCTCAGAGAGAGACTAAATATTTTAATGCTACACATGCTGATGTAAATGCTGAGTATGTTTACAAATAAATTTTTACTTTCTTTTGGTTTTATTTTAGAAAGCTGTAAGACTAGAGATAAAAAAATGGCATGCATGCAAATGGATACTATTGATGACCAAACCAAATGTGAGGATTTAGTAGTTCTCAATTTTAAAAGTTGAAGAAATACCTAAGTGCTGTGCGCTTCTTAGACTTCCTCCCATTTTAGCTGGAAGGCGGCCACTGGGAGGAGCCTCCTCACTGGGCTGCATCTCCCTGAAGCCCTGTCCTTGGCCTTCCGTGGCCGCGCTCACCGCCCCTCCCTTCCCTGCTCCTTATGCTCAATTGCTTCCGTCCATCCTGGCGCAGACGTGGCAATTCCTCTCCCACAAAGGCCCCGCTACCTTGTGGGATTCACAATGTTCTTGGCTCGTTAGGAGAACTGGTGGGGCTGATCCTAGAAAAGTCTCTTTGAGGGAGAACCGTGGTGCCTCCTGGGAGGCGCTTTTCCTTCTCTGGACACAGATGCGGAGCCTTGCTGTGGGCAGGAAGGCCATGGTGCCGAGTGGCGGCTCCTCACACACCTGCTCTCTGGGGCTTGTGTAGGGAGGAAGCCAGCGGACAGAGAGCTGGTTCCTTGAAATGCTTTAAGCCATCACGGCTGCAAAAGGCATGTGTAGCATTGACAAGATGGGGCAATTCTCCTTTGTGTATGCAGCCAGAGGCAACTCAGTGCACTGAAGAAATTCAGCACCCGGCCGCCAGCACCTTCTGCCAGCAAGCACAGCTGGGAGGCTGCCTCTGCCGAAGTGAGTTGGGCTCCTGGCCCAGTCAGGGCTGTGCTGCAAGAGGGCAGAGGGGCACATCGTCTGCAGCTGACCACAGCTCCTGGTGAGCCCCTGCGGCCTGCTTGCTGGGGTGGCAGACACCAGTGGTGGGCACGTTCTGCTCCTTGTAGTCATGGGTGGGGCAGAGCCGGGGACCTGGGCACATCGTCTAGCCCAGGAAGTACATGCCTCTGGGCTCCCATACCCAATTACTCCCCTCACACCTGGGTCCCTTCTGCATGGGTTAGGTCAGAATACCTGTTCCTTTTGGTGGGAATTTCAACTCTACTACAATCATGTGATACTCCATAATTAATCATTAAAATTGGGTGTGGGGTCTAGACATAGAAATGAAAATCTGGCAGATGTCTCGGGACAGGCACGGCAGGGTTTGGGGACAGCCTTCGGGGGATAAAGACCCACTCCTGTTTCTGGCTCAGACAAGCTTCGGGGACTCAGCAGTCTTCCCTCGCCTGGCACTCCCTGGTCCTTCGCCTTGGGGAGAACATGGCCTGGGCCCTCCCACCCACTCTGTTTCCAGCACCACTAGGTCCTGCTTGCCCTCCTGCTGGTGGGAAACAGCTTCTCATGGAGAGAGGCATGACTTAGTTATCTCTTGGAAGGGAAATTATGAAAACAGGAAATGGTAATTAACTATGACACTTGTTATCAGCACATAAATGTTATCGATAACCTATTCGTTTCCGTATGTTATCTTCATATTCTATACTAATGAGTGTAGCGTAGCCAGAGGGAATTTTTGAAATGCAGCTTGCTGCCAGCTGCCACACTCATGCCAAACCTTCCAGTGTCCTTTATTGCTGTTCGAATTAGTTCCAGTGCATGAACATGGCCTGGATCCTGCAGGAGATCCCTTGGCTCTTCCTTCCAGGCCGACCTCTCCCGCTCTGGCCCACTGGCTTCATCTGGACTGTGGATGGGCGCGCTCCATCCCCACCGAGTACTGTCGGGCTCTGTTCCGCCTGCAAGGCAGGACTTGTGCACCTCAGCTGTGACCAAGGACATGAGTGTGCAGGTTTCCTCTGCTCCCGTGAACATGTGTTGACATTCGCATCCTGACTCAAATGCGGCTTGATCCAGACGCTTCCCAGCCCTCCCGAGGCATGCCCAGGGCTCCTGTGCTCTTCCTCCTGCATCTGTCACAGCTGCTGTTAGTTACTGTGCTACTTGGAGACCATTTGTTTAATCTCTCTTGAGAGTGGGCCCAGCCTGTCCTGTCCTCAGCCCTGCCCAGCCCCTGGCCCGCAGGCAGTGCCGCATCTTCTGGAGAATAACCCGCTGAATGGATGCTGGTGCCCACTGTTTCCTGTCGACTCTGTTCCTATGCTGTGGCCTGTGGGCTGCTGTGTAGTCGCCTGGACCTGTCTGCAGGGCTTCAGGATGCCACCTTGGGTCTGGCCAGCTCTCCTCCCTTCCTGGCCCGAGCTGTGCTGTGTCCTGAGGCTGTGTGGATGGACGGGAGGTGGCTGCAGCCTCTCGCTCTGTCTCCTTGGCTCAGCTCGACATCTCCACACAGCACTGGTTAAATTCTCAGTGATATTCAAGCGTTTCCTTAACAGATACATTGAAGAGTATCAACGACACTGAGAACACTGAGTTTTGTGGCATTTCCTGACATTCTTCCTGAGAGACTCGTTCTCCATCTCTCTCTACGCAGAACCATTGCTTCTTAACTTGAATATTTCCCAAAGAGGATCTGTTTGGGAAATGGAGGGGTGTGTGTGGTTGTCATGCTATTTGTCTTGCTAAGAGATGTGACCCTCCCAGTGCAGGTACAGAATTGTCTATTGCATGTTTGTGAGAGTATGAGCTACGGACTCCAGGTTCCTCAGCCAGAAATGAGCACACTCGTACCCATGCTTCTTACCAGAAGGTTTGATTCATCTTTGGCTGTTGGATCATCCCACACGTTTAGAGATGGCTTCTGTCTGATAGCCAGGTTTTCCCCCGAATGTTTGAAAAATAGCCAGGCAATTTCTCCTTTTCCAACTCTGGTTCAAGTCAGCTCTTCAAATAGATTGAAGCTGTGGAAATTTTCGAGAAAAGACAGCTTCCTTCCAATCGGCCCCTAAAGAGACCGTGTTTTCAATGTCTCCTTCATTCTGATGCATAATTAAGATGAGAATATCCAATCATTGTTTCTAAGGAGTGTCAACTTTCCCCCAGGGACGGGGAACTTTGGTGGCCTCAGTAGAAAACCATGTGCTCTGCATGGTTTTTACACAGTTGGAGGGATTCTCGGCACCACTAGGCACCAAATGGGCCATCCAGTGCTGGTGAGTATGACCAGCAGCTGCTCTGACCCGAGGACCCTGGAGTGTGAGCTTGGTCAGAAGGCTCCTGCTTTAGAATGTGGATGGACCCTGACTCACAGGGGCCTGACTGATGATTCTTTGACTTTATAATAATGTGAAAGCAAACTCATTCAACCACCTGTTTTTCACTTTCAGTACAGAATCTGATAAATTACAGGAGATAGAGAACACTGTATCATAAAATAGATTTGTGTAGGGCAGTGAAGGTTGAGTGTTCTGGACACATTATTTTTTTAACACCAGAGGTGGAAATTCTTCGCATGTAGATTCAGGCTGTGTTATGCTGTGATGTTTGGTAAGCTAGGTGTACTAAAGGCATTTTTGACCTATAGTATTTTCAATTTAAGATAGGTGACTGGGTGTGGTCCCATGAGTAGAGGAGCCTCCATGGCGTGTCCTCAGTTCCCAGCTGGGTCCCTTCCACGCAGTTCAGTCCTTCAAAACTCTTATCTCCCTGCTGATGAAACAGGCTTTTTTTTTTTTTTTTTTGCGGTACCGGGGATTGAACCCAGAGGTGTTCTACCTCCGTGCTACACCCCCGGCCCTGTTTTTTTATACTTTATTTTGAAACCGGGTCTCACGAAGTTGCGGAGGGCCTCACTAGGTAGAGAGAGAGAGAGAGAGAGAGAGAGAGAGACAGGGAGAGAGAGAGAGAGAGAGAGAAAGAGAGAGCGAGAGAGCTGAGGCTGGCCGCAAACCCGGATCCTCCGGTCTCTGCTTCCCAAAGTACTGGGAATACAAGCGTGCGCCACCACGCCCGGCCGGCTTATTTTTTTTTTTATAAAAGGCACATAGTTCTGAAAATAGTGGGATGATTTTCTGGTCATCTAGGAAACATACATACAGTGTAAAGTTTGGATTTATAATGTCTCCCAAGACCTCACAGAGAGCAGACAGCCATGTTGGAGGCAGGGATTGGTGACTGAGAAGGGTCCCTAGGGGTGTGGCCATGGGGATTATATATGGTCCCTCCTCTCCTTGCTCCTTCTCTTGCTTCCGGCCTCCATGATGTGAGGGGAGAGTCTTGCTCTCTCCCTCTCTCTGCTTCCTGCTGCCATGCCTGATCTCTGCAGACCCAGCCTGATGTGGACAGAACCTCTGAAATCTCCAAAGCTATGAGCTGATAAGTCTTCCTTCCTCTAGGTTGTGTATGGTCAGTTGTTTTGGGTTACCGCAGTGAGACTGTTGACTAAGACATACTTACATGCTCCCTTTAAAGAAGAAAGCTCATAGTGGGAATTTCATGAATTTCTTGAATCTTGAAGAACCAGGTTAAATGTCTGCTGGATTATTATCCACTTACATTGTAGCCTTTTAAAAGAGGATGTGGATAAACGTCAGGTATTCTTTACTGTGAACCTCAGAGGACTCATTTCCCTCGCCTCCCCAGAGCGGTGAGAGGCTCTGAGGCACAGCAGGTCCTGAGTTCCTCCCCAGGGCTGGCGTTGACTGAGGCTTCTGTGTCACTGAGGACAGACCTGGGGAGACCCTGGAGGTCCCGAGGCCCGAGCATCGGAACATTGTGAGTCTGCGTGGGCTGTGAGCCCACCCTGATCCAGGCCGATGGCTTATCTCACAGGACGCTCCTCATGACACCCCCGGAGCTCCATCTCCCATTGTTCTGGAATCTTCTCACACTCCCTCATCTCAGCTTTTCAACTGCATGCGCCTTTTCATGAAGACGAAGATTCCTACCCATGCTCTGACTTCTAGCTAAGAGCACGGCGGCCATCCATTGCCCTAGCCACGGTAATTGGTTCAGCATAATTATATTTAACTTATTTTTTCTTTAAAAAAACTATCATTAAACTCTAAACCATTAAAAGACTTTAAAATTCCATCCAGAATCTGTGTCAACATTTCCGAGCATTCTCCTCAAACTACTCATGGCTCCTCATTCTTGGCTCCTCCACCCCTGCTCTCTGTGGCCTCCCTAGCAGGCTTCTCTCCCTCTTGGAAACATCTCCTATAGCTGCATTTTTTCAGTGACTGAGATTTTTCAACAATAAGTCATTGTTTAATGGGAAGGATTGTTGTTCCTCATTACTTTTTAACAGCAGAGGTGGAAAATCTTTGCATGTGCGTGCATGCATACAATACCCTCTTACTTTGGCTTTCCTAGTTTCATCCAGAGGAAAGTGCTAATGGACTCCGAGGCACTCCAGGGTGGAGGTGTCTTTCCACACCACGGTGCACCATCTGCTGGAGGCCCTGGGGCCGGTTGCAGGACCAGCACTTCCACTGTGGCCTGTTTCAAGCCCACGTCTTGAGTATCCATGATGTGGGGAGGGGCCTGGAGGAGCACTGGACCAGGGTGGCCCGGGGTTGACTACATGCACAGGAAATGCTGGCCTCTGGATTTAGGAGGGCAGATTTGTTTCTCTAGTGATCCTGGAAGCCCAAAGATGTGGCTCCCCAGTTCTTATGCATTGACCATGTAGATGGAAGAAATAAAACATTTTCTCACCGAGGTGGCCTCCCCGAGAAAGGGCGGACTTGTGAAGCACAAGTGTCTACTGACATCACAAGGGTCCTGAGCCCGGGCCTTACCTCGAAGCTCCTGGAGTCTTTTTTTTTTTTTTTTTTTTTGCGGTACTGGGGATTGAACCCAGGGGCATTCTACCTCCGAGCTACACCCCCGGCCCTATTTTTTATACTTTATTTTGAAACCGGGTCTCATGAAGTTGTGGAGGGCCTCACTAAGTAGCTGAGGCTGGCCGTGAACCCGGATCCTCCAGTCTCCACCTCCCAAGTACTGGGATTACAAGCATGTGCCACCGCGCCTGGCGCTCCTGGAGTCTTGAGCCCACCTTGGGTTGGTCCTGGAGATGGGATCCGGCTCCCCTCACTCCCTCGGTTTATGGAGGCATCTTTGCCTCTCCTGGGCACCCGCTCCTGCAGTCTCCTTCCTGGCCATGTAGCTCAAGTGGCTTGCTCAGAGTGCTGCCTGCACAGTGTCCACAGGCAGAGGGAGAGCTACCCTGCGAGGCCGTTCGCCGATGTCCGCTATTGGCTCTTTTCTTCTTCTTGCCTGTGGAAAGTGACCATGCAGAGGTGAGATGGACGAGGTCTGAGGCAAGCCAAGCCTCAGGAGAACTTGCTGGCATGTCCATTTCCCTCCCAGCAGAGTTGGTTTACATTAGCTGTGAGCTGTGGAATGTGCTGGAAGAGCCACTGGGAGTACTTGCTCTCTGACGGGGATGCAGCTGGAGCTGCCACTGTATTTCTTCCCTGACCAGTGGAATGTACCCTCAGACCCTGCACAGAGCTGCCACTGGGTCCCCAGCCACTGCAGCGGAGCCGAAACCTAGAGAGGCCAACACCTTTGTTTTTCTGGGAGGAGCCTGGACACAGGGCGTTGGAGCCCATGACTGTTGTACCCACATCCCCGCAGGAAGTTCGGGACTAGTCACCCCACCATCACCTTGGAGAAACATGCCTGAAAGGGGGAAAGTGTACCCTGCCACCCCCCGTAGCTCAGCATTCTCAGCATTCTCAGCCTGAGGCAGGGGGATGATGAGATTTCCCAGCTTGGAGCATGGAGTGGGGAAGGAGCATTCCCAGGACTGAGGATTCTGGTCAGATGGTTAAACCCGGCCCCCTCGTGGAGTCTGACACAGGGCATAGCCATGGACACAGTTCCTACAGGGCCAGAGCATGTCTTCATCATGAGAAACTCCAGGAGCAGAGGGGTGTGGACCACATCAGCCAACAGGCTCCAACATGGAGGGAAGCTCGTGTGGATCTCACGTCCAGGGTTGAAAGCAAGCTCAGTTCTGCTAAGCCAACTCATCAGAGACCACACTGGTGGGAGTGGAGGAGGGGAACTGAGCAGGAGCAAGAGCAAGAGCAAGCAGAGTACCCGAGAGCCCAGCAAATGCTCTCTTCCGCAGGGCAGAGGTCCAAGAGACCAGGGGCCGGTGGGATACCCTGGAGACCACCTTCTCCCTAGCGAGCAATTCCTTGAGGATGAGTTCCCACCGCTCCCCTTTGATTTCCTATTTTACATTTGTTCATTTTGACTTACATTGCTTCACACTGTGCAGTTAAACGATGGGCCTATTCTGTGGTAGAGATGATTCCAAGTAAATTACGAGATTGATTCCACATGATGTGCATCTTCTAGACCAACTTTTTGTGCTCCAATTGAAGAAATATTCAACTAAGATTGGGAGCACATGCTCGTTTTTCTTTTATCATGATTTATGTAACAAATGTAAAAAAAAAACTTAGAGATTTAGAGAACATTCAGTAGAATTCCATTACTCCAGTAGTAAATTTAGAGTAATTCTTTTGTGTCATTTAAGTATTTTGGGTGAGTAAAATTCCATGTGTTTCTATGATGCAAAAATCCCTATATTATACTCAAGGGAATTGTATATTGCCAGAACTCCTTGATTAAAGCCAATGATGTTGTTTAGAATTCTTTCAGTATCATAAAAGAAGTTTATGTTTAGAAGATCACGTGGCAGAGTGGGGTTTGGGCACTCACGATGTTCTGCGGTGTGTTCATGGACCTCTTGCTGTCTGTCTCCCCTCCTCAGACCCTTCAAGGGCCAGCGAGATAACCGGGGCAGAACCTGACCCACCTGGGGCAGAAGCCACCTGTGTGGTTGTGGGTTGCAGCAGGGCTCACCCAGTGAGCAGGGATTCGCCAGCCCTGCCTGACCACAGGCTCCCAGAGGCCACCAGTCCTCAGATCCCAGCCCGAGGCAGGCAGAGCTTCCCCACCTGTCCACAGGTACGTTATCTAGAACATGGTCTGCGTGCCTTTCGTCCTCCTTATTTCTGCTGTCTCTCACTGTCTTGTCTCTGTATTCTGCTGAGGCACGTTCAGCAAGGAGCTGGCATTCCTGCAGGGCTCCGGGAGGCCTGCCAGGAGGTGTCTGGATCCTCCAACCCGCCCGGGCGCTGTCTGTCACCCCACAGTGCTGCAGAGGCGGGGAAGGCAGGCATGTGTGCCCTCTCCTGTTCTCCCTCAAGTCACATGGTTTCCATCTGAAATCAGGATGTCCTGGCACCGTCTGAGCACACTGTGTCTCTGTGAGATAGCATGCTTGGGTTTGTCTCACATACTTTGACTTTAGTGAAAAAACTGGAGGGTGACAGCTGTGTCAGCCCTTCCTATAGGAGTGAAGCCAGGATGGGACGGGAGCCCAAGAGGCTCATGAGAGCCCGAACACACGCGGCACACCACACTGTGTGCTCTCAGAAGAACTCCAGTGACCGTGTACAACGGAGGGCTGCTCAGATCTGCCATCAGCAGTTCAGCCTTCTGCCTGCTTCTTCTCCCATGACAGAAATTAAGGAGACCACCCAACTCTGGCCTCCTTCCCTCTTGCTCAAAGTAGATTTGAGATTGATTATGCTACTTATTATGCTGCAGATGTTTTACATGGACGTGACTAGACTTCATATATCATGCTATGTGGCCCCGTTTGTACCTGGTTCTTTCCCCACACACGGCGTGGTGATCGTCAGTAGCACAGATGGAGATTCTGACCGTCTGGGTGCAATGCCAGCTCTGCCTCCACGCACTCCATGACTGTGGGCAACGCGCACTCCTCTTCCTCAGTTTCCCCTTCTGCAAAGAGAGGACAGTGGCAGTAGGTGGTGCATGTGGTTGCCTACTCACCATGGTGCTGAGGCAGCGGGACTGGGGTCAATCTCTGCTCCAGAGGAGGGAGATACAGACTTCCCCACGTGGTGCTGGTGTGGGGACTGCAGCACCCCAGTGCTTGGTCTAGCGGACTCTTCCTTGTAACTATTTGTGACCTCTGCAATTCAAGGCCTCCAACTTTTGAAATGCGAGATGAAATTCACAGAACATAGTACTAATAGCTTTGAACTGAGCAGAGCAGTGTGTTGGCCTTTAGTACCTTCACAGTGTTGTGCCATCATCACCACAAACTAGTTCCAAAGTATTTTCACCACTCGAAAAGGAAACCCTATAGCCACTAAGTAGGCACTCCCATGTCCCCAGGCTCTGACAGCCACCAGCCTGCTCGCTGTCTCTAGGGATTTGCCAGCTCTGGACACTTCATATAATGGATTCGCATCATCGCATAGGTGCCCTTCTGTGTCTGGCTTCTTTACTTCGTGTTGATGTTTTCGAGGCTCGTCCATGTTGTAGCATGAGACAGAGCTCCACTTCTTTTTAAGACTGAGTACTATTCCATTGTGTAAATATACTACGGTTCACCCATTAATTCATCTGTTCATGGGTCTTTGGGTTTTTCCATCTTTTGACAACTGTGAATCAGGCTGCTATGAACATGTATGTATGTGCATTTGTTAATATCTAATATTTTTGAATACTTTTCACAAGGAAGCTATGTCTTTAGTCAACATTTAGCAATCAAGGCAATAGTATTAGACATCTCACAGGAGAAACTGGTTGTGTGCATGATGTCTTGGGCTTTGATGTTCATCATTAAGCAGCAAAGGTTAGTTACATTCCCTAGGATCTCTGAGGTGCACTCGCTTTCCTGAACCTTATGATCATTGTGGGGAGTGACATTTATGGCTGAATATCTTATAAGTACTAAGCACATAAACACTCTTCTATGAATGTTCAGGAATACTTCATCTATTGCCAGAAAAGTTACTCTGGGCCCTGAATGTCTGCAGAGGGTCAGGAGTTCAGATTAGTTAGAAACCAACACATGTCATAATGCTCAGCTTTTATGGATATAACCTAAAGTTGGCAGCCTAGAAGACTGGATTTGGCAAATATTTAAACAAATTTATCTAGGCTACCAAGGGAGGTTTTTGAAAATAACAGGATGGATAAACACGGTAAAAAGTCACAGGAATGCCTCTATGCTATTTATAGAACACATTGGGAGATGTTTCCCTTACTTTCTGTCTTCAACAGAGACCACATGCACTTACCAAATATTGTCTCACGATGCCCATGCTATGGACTAGTACTTCTCTTTGCTTCAGAATATAGTTTATCTTTCCAAGTAGAAACTTGAAATTATTAAATGATGTCCTTTTGATTCATGGTTTAGAATTATGCCTATTTATTTGAATTATTAAGGATATGTTGGGTGAATTGGTAGAGTGGCTGATAAATAGAACTTATCCCTTGAGCCATTTATCATCTAGTTAGCAAACACTAATTCTGATTAACCTTCTGTTGGGGAGCACACCTTGAGTGTTGAAATAGTGGTGGATTATCTGGCGTCTTGTTTGAATGTTGAGGGCCATTTTTTATAATTTAATTACAACTCTTCCTTATAGGGGTGTACAGAGAAATGTTTAAATTATAACATTAAGCAAAGTGTTTATTTAGCGAGGAAATGTATGCCATCCTGTGGGATAGGGGAAGGAGGAACATGTCTTTAGGGCAATGAATGTCACTGTACTGATTTAAAATTTAGAGAGAATACACTTAGAAGATTCAGCTACTGCCCTGAAAAGAAGATGATGATGATGAAGACAAAGTCGAAGATGAAGAAGAAGAAGAAGAAGAAGAAGAAGAAGAAGAAGAAGAAACAGAGCATAGAGCCTTTATGAATGAGATTATTATCCTTATAAAAAGAGGACCAAGAAAGACTTCTAGCCCCTTCCATTACATGAAGGAAAAAGTTGTTGTCTAGGAAAAACAGGCCCCTAGCAGATACTGAATCTATCAGCAACTTCATCTTGTACTTCCCAGTCACCAGAATTGTGGGAAATAAATATTGGTTGTTTATAAGCAACTTAGTTTTTGGTGTTTTATTATAGCAGTTCAAATAGACTAAGATATATTTGGTGCGGGGAGTGGGGTGCTTCTGTAACAAATACCTAAAGTGTGGAGGTGGCTCTGGAAGTGGGTAATGGGTATGTTGGGTATTTAGGTAGAGATGAGCAGGTCAGGGCAGGATGGCCCCAAGGGAAAGTGAAGCGAGCCCTCATGAAAGGAAATCTGAGGCCGACTCCCTGCCTAGCTGTGCTGGAGAACCATAGCAATATTAGGAGGCTAAACTTACTCACCCAAAAATAGCCTCTGGAAGTTATGATACCATTTACGTCACCACTTTAGACCCCTGCCCTGGGTTTCACTTAGGCACCAATGGGAAAGTTTCCAACATGGGAAAAACAGTGCGGACTCACTAACCTGTGGTGTGAAAAGAGACAGTAACCTCCCCAAATATATAAACACGGGGGAAGGCTCCAGACTGAATAAAGCTTGCCATGTGGAAGACTCGCCACCATTTTCAACTTCCCAAAGTGGCCCGTTCCAGACCCTTTCTTGCAAGGTACCCCTTTATTCAACCCCGTTTTCCGCTCTGGGAAGCTGTCTGGTCCAGACCCTTTCTCTGGAATGTATCCCCAACCCTTTTTCTGGAATGCAAACCCTTTAACATGGCCTCCTCTTACACTGTACCCTGCTTACAGTAAATAAACTGCTTCCCTAAATAAACCTCTTATGTTCCCTATTTGTGCTTTCTGTTTGAAATCTTTGTCTTGGAAAAAGCAAGAGTTGAGGACAAGATCACGCCCCATTACAAGTTATTTCTAGGAAGAGATTACTGCCCTTAACAGGTAGAAGCTAGAGGAGTTGAACACAGCTGCTAGAGGAGCCTTGGTTGCTCTGAACAGAACTGAGAGGGAGGTGTCGGGGAGGGCCTCGAATGAGAAGAGAACCTCCGTCTTCCAGAGAATGCCTCCGTGTGAACAGAGTGTCCGTAACAATAAGGATGGGAAAGCCGTTCTGAGGAGGCTGGGGACAGTGAGGAACATGAAAGGTGTCCTTGTCATAAAGTAGCCAAGAACTGGCTGAAGTGTGTTCACACCAGTGTTTTACGGAAGGTAGAACTTGTAAATCATAAAACTGGATATTTCCCCGAGGACATTTCTGGCAAAGTATTGAAGGAGCAGGCTGGCTTCTCCTGATTGCTTTTACCAATGAGAGAGAAAAATGATTTAAAGACAGAACATTAATCAAAAGGGAAGCAGGATGTAAACATTTAGAAAGTCCTCAGCTTACTTACACTGAAAAAAGAATGAGGGCAAGCCAGCCTGTTTGCAGGTTGGGGAGAGAGCCAGGTGTGGCCAAGCAGGAGGTCACGTAGCTTTGCTGAGGTCAAGGGAACTCGCTGTTCATCCACCAGGTGTTATCCATCACGCAATGGGGAGACTAGTCAGCCATCTAAACAGAAGCCTGTGCCTCCTGACCCCGTGATGGAAGAGTGACCCTGGAGGTACCTGAAGATCATCGGGGATGCCCCTCTCATCATGGGCCCGAGGGCGAGGGCCTGGGGCGCAGAGCAGTTTCAAGGGAGGGGCTCTGCTGCCCAGGGCCATCTTGAATTAAGGATTCTACCCTGCACTGTCATCATGCTTTTTAGCCAATGAAGATGGTCTCCATCCCATGGAGGTGTCTCCAGAGGTGTCCTTCCAGGGGCCAGGCCTCTGCACCCTGCGTAGACCAGTGGTCAAACAGGGAAGTGTGGGGGAGCAGACTGTTGGGAGAATACCTTCCTTTGGCCAAGGGAGAGTTCCTGGGGGTCAGCTAGGTCGTCCTTGGACAAGCGTGCAAGTGGTGAAGGGAGAGGAAGGGGGACCCCACTTCTGCTGCTAGCTGCAGCCCCAGCAGTGGGCCCCTGCATCTGCTGTGTGCCTGTTCCCTCCAGAGCACAAACCTCCGCTCTTGTCCCCAGGGTTTTCTTTATGTGAAATTGGCAACTGTTGAAAATGGACAGGACGATGAAAAGAAGGGAATCCTGACTGCTGGAGATGGAAACCAGAGAGAAGAAGGGCTGCCTGTCCCTCAGGCACACTGCAGCTCTTCACAGGAAGGAGGCAGGAGAAGGGCAGAAACCACGGCGGGAAGAGATTCTCATGGCTCGGTGCAAAACAGATGAAATAAGATTAATAAATAATTACTTCTGTTATTTCTTTGCTATTTATTAAGTCAACAGGCATTGTGGGGAAGGCGGGCTCACTTTGACCCAGTTAACAGGATCAGAAACTATTTAGCATATAGGGAAAATTCTGAATCTCTACTGGAGTCCTGCCCTAGATGCGGCAGACTCCAGTCCTGAGAAATTGTAGTCCTCCTCCTGACAGCGGACGGACACGCGCAATGGGAGAAAGGAGGGGGCTGAGGCGAGGACCGGCTTGCGTTCATTACGCACTTGTTCAGGTGGGCCTTTCTCAGATGAAGTTAGCGCCATGGCGCTACCAGCTGGCAGCTTGGCTGGGGACCCTCTGACCCTCTTCTTGTCTCACGGAGGTCTGGCTCCTGGGCCCTGACCCTGCCATGTGGCACGCTTTATGGTGCAGTAGCAGCAGCTTTGGGTGTCAGCACCAAGTTTTCTAGAAATCATCTCCACACTGTTTTGTTGTAAAGATATTTGTGTGTAGCACGAAAAGAGAGGCATCTCTTCCAGAGGGCTTGATTCCCTGACACCTCTGCCGCCCCGCCTCTGCGCTGGAGGCTGGAGGAGCAGACCAGACACCCACTTCCAGGGCAGCGAGGCGCGGTGTTGGGTCTCAGAGAGCGCTAGCCTCCAGCCTGCTCTTTCTAAATCACCTGCTTCCTGCTGTGGACCTTGGATACGGTCCCTTTTCATCTAGGCAAGGAGAGGGCTGCATTCTCGGGGACCCTGGGGAATAATAAATCACCAGAAATAAGACCAGTAAGAGGGAGTAAGAACAGATGACACATGCCTCAGACACAGAGAGCAGCCGTCTACGCCACCGAGGGCTTCTTGCAAAGCACAGGCAGCGTGCTTTGAGTGAAAGTGTGTTTGAAGTGCAGAGGCACCGAGGCTCCTCTCAGCCGTGTTTGGTTGGCCAAAGCACAGGGTCATATTTGCACAATCAGCTTGAAATCTAATATCCATTTAATAATACAGTCTGCAGCAAGGAAATTGGAAAGTATTCATTTCAAACATTAATAACAGTATATACTATTCGCACGTGTATCACCCCAGAGCTCACTGCTGCAACCCTGCCAGCCTGCTTCAGATTCTCAGATTCTCCTGCTGCAATGAACCAGTCCCTCCCTCCCTTCCTTCTTCCCTTTCTCCCTTCCTTCCTTCCCTTATATTCCCTTCCCTGCTGGCAAGAATGCTTGTCTTTAGCCAAGCGTGGTGGTGCACATCTGTAATCCCAGTACTTGGGAAGCTGAGACAGGAGGATCACAGGTCCAAGGACAGCCTCAGCAACATAACAAGGCCCTCAGCAACCTGGCAAGACCCTGTTTCAAAACAAAAAATTTAAAAGGACTGGGGGTGTAGCTCAGAGGTAGAATATTCCTGGGTTCAATCCCTAGGACCCCCCCAAAAAAACCCACAACAAAAACAAACCCCACAAAACCCAAAAACCAATGCGTGTCTTTATTAACTCGTGCTTAGCAGGACCTGGCCACCCTCTGAGGGGAGGAGCCTGGTCTGGTGGGGCTCCTCCCTGGCCCCCTGCCCTGGGGCAGTACTGACTCTGCTCACAGCTCACTGGGCCTGTTGGGTTAAAGATGATGACACATTCTAATGACTAGGTATGCACACCATGTGTGGATTTTTTTTTAACTTTTTATGTTCATTTATTGGTGCATTGTATATTATAATTATACATTTTGATATATGTCAGGGTATGAACATCATACATGCACACATTGCACATTTAGCCCTCCCTCCAATCCCACCCTATTCCCTCCCCCTTCCCTCCCTTTCATGCTCCAGATAGTGATTGAGTCTTATAGGTTTGTGTATGTACA
>PVJS01007669.1:0-55350 GCA_004027185.1 Glis glis | reverse complement strand
TTTTTTTTTTTTTTTTTTTTTTTTTTTGTGGTACCGGGGATTGAACCCAGGGATATTCTATCTCTGAGCTACACCCCCAGCCCTATTTTTTATCCTTTATTTTGAAACAGGGTCTCACTAAGTTGCGGAGAGCCTCACTAAGTAGCTGAGGCTGGCCGTGAACCTGCGATCCTCCTGTCTCAGCCTCCCAAGTACTGGGATTACAAGTGTGGGCCATCACGCCCGTCTGGTATCTTTTCAAAGGGACTGAAATCAGAATATTATAGCAATACATATCCATGTTTATAGCAGCACTATTCACAATAGCCAAATTATGGAACCAACCTAGGTGTCCATCAAC
This sequence comes from Glis glis, assembly GCA_004027185.1. NCBI lineage: Eukaryota > Metazoa > Chordata > Mammalia > Rodentia > Gliridae > Glis > Glis glis. The sequence continues at coordinate 55,010 of PVJS01007669.1, read as the reverse complement.
AGATGAATGGATTACAAAATTATGAGATATACACACAATGGAATTCTACTCAGCAATAAAGAATGACAAAACTATGTCATTTTCAGGAAAATGGATGGGTCTGGAGAAAATTATGTTAAGTGAGATTAGCCAGTCACAGAAAGTGAAGGGTCATATGTTTTCTCTCATATGTGGAAACTAGGGAGTAATTGGGATTTTAGATAATGGAGGAAAAACCCCAGTAGAGCAATGGAGGGGGCCTACAAGAGGATGGGGTGGTGGGAGGGAGAATTAATGAAGAAACATTTCCACTGACGTTATGCACATATGTGAAATTACCAATGCCAATCTCAATAACCTGTATGGGGGGAAGGGGAAGGAGTGGGGAGGGAGCTGGGGAGAAGCTCACCAAGTGCTGTGTGCATATACATCCCTATCACTCTGAACTCCATTATGATGTGAGACTACAGTGCACCAATAAAAGTATATAAAAAATAAAAATAAAAAGGTACACAGAGGTCCATGCTAGGAAATACTTCTAAACTTTTTAGTGTATCCAGAGAGCCATACAATTTCCAACCATAAAGTATTTCATGGGTCTACACAATGGCAAGCTGAATGGCTAATGCAGAAGATACAACATTGGTATTGTTTTAAAGACTGGATTTGAAGCCGGGCATGGTAGCACATGATTGTAATCCCAGTACTTGGGAGGCGGAGACTGGAGGATCTGGGTTCGCAGCCAGCCTCAGCTACTTAGTGAGGCCCTCCGCAACTTCATGAGACCCGGTTTCAAAATAAAGGATAAAAAATATGGCCGGGAAGCCGGGCGTGGTGGCGCACTCTTGCAATCCCAGTACTTTGGGAGGCAGAGACCGGAGGATCTGGGTTCGTGGCCAGCCTCAGCTCTCTCTCTCTCTCTCTCTCCCTGTCTCTCTCTCTCTCTACTTAGTGAGGCCCTCCGCAACTTCGTGAGACCCGGTTTCAAAATAAAGTATAAAAAATAGGGCTGGGAGCGTAGCGTGGAGGTAGAACGCCCCTGCGTTCAATCCCTGGTACCGCAAAAAAAAATATATATATATATATGGCCGGGGGTGTAGCTTGGAGGTAGAACGCCCCTGGTTCAATCTCCAGTACTGCAAAAAATAAAAAATAAAAAATAAAGACTGGATTTGAAATTAACTTTGGTAATTGGAGAGTTTTGCAATAATACATTACTTTAGATTCAAAGTAGCTCAACGTGGACACCAGCTTATGATACAGAAGCACATTGGATAATGACACAAAATCAGGACACAGTGCTGTCTGGGCACCCTTCTCCTGAGGGGGCCGTACCAGTACCATGCTTGGAGGGTGTGGTCATGAACCATCAGAGCACGACTGTTGTCATGCACGCCTGGGATGTGTAAGTTCCTGTTTCTGTTGATGTTTCTCAGGGCTCTCCTCTGTGTCACTGACAGACCTTGCAGGTGCCGGCTGTTCCTCATGTTTGCATCCCTGAGGCTGAGCACAGTGCCCGGCACACAGTGGGTGCTTATGTTGGCTGAGCAGATGAATACTTGAATGGTGTAGCATATCCTACACCAGGCCTAACACTGCCCAAAGCCACTTTGTAGCTTAAATGGAAATCAATACCACCAGCCCCTTTTTTGTAGTTGCTTCTGAACAGTAAGTTGATAAAGTTCCAAAATATCAGAATTGAGAGGGACTGAAAGATCACTTTGTACAACCTTCGTATGTTATAGATGAGGAAACCAAGCTCTAGAGAAATGACCTTTTCAAAGTCACACAGCTGGTAGGGACAGGGCCCCAAATAGAATTTAGCCTCTTTGAGTCAACCTGGACCTATTTGTCATGCCATCCAGCTCGACAGCTATGAATTCTACACATACTTGCAACTCCGCTTTCACAGGAAAAGAAAGAGAACTTCGAAGAAGTGAATATAATTTCCCCAAGGTCTAGGGTCATCTCGACCTACAGCTGCCTCGAGAACAGTGTTTTTTACATTGGGTTTTGTCCCTTACTTTAAGAAAACTTAAAACTCAAAAACCTTAATTCCCCAAACATAGGTGTGATTATTCTCATTAGAAGGGCCTTTGGTACACATTGTTTTTAAAGAAGTGAGTTCTTTCAAGTATCTTAGAAATACAAATCAGAGCCAGGCGTGGTGGCGCACGCTTGTAATCCCAGTACTTGGGAGGCTGAGATAGGAGGATTGCAGGTTCACAGCCAGCCTCAGCTACTTAGTGAGGCCTCCGCAACTTAGTGAGACCCTGTTTCAAAATAAAGAATAAAAAATAGGGCTGGGGGTGTAGCTCGGAGGTAGAATGCCCCTGGGTTCAATCCCCAGAACTGCAAAAAAAAAAAAAAAGAGTCAGTTTTTTTTAAACTTCCCTCTGCATCCAGCTTATTAGGACCAAAGCAACTGCATGAAGTTAGGAGCCAAGGCCCCAGTCCTGTCCTGTCAGGTGCAGTGTGCCAAGCCAGAACATAAGCAAATCAATCAAAGATAACATACCAAGAGTGTAAATAAATAAAAAAACTCAAGCACTCAAGCATTTCATAACACTGCATCTTCTAAAAAACATGTTGATAAAAAAGTTTTAAAATGAAAATCTTAGGGTAACCTTGCCTTGTCGTTTAATTTCGTCTACTTTCAAAGCAGCGTAACTATAGTGGTGTTTTGTGTTGTTCATGTTGTGGGCTTTTCTATGCCAAAGTTCCTTGCAGCACTGTGCAGTGCTCTTTTAAGCATCTGTGACATCCCCAACCCCCTACCTAACAGGAAGCTGGATTTCTTTGCTAAGAGGATTACTGAGCCTATCCCCTTTGTATAACTCTGAAGACTGAATAACAGGAAAGCACAAACAAGAGATTCAAGGAGAGAGGTTACAAGCAAGGAAAGGTCACAGGACGTTCTTGACACTGATAGAGGGAGGGGAGGCCTGGGAGGGCCTGCTGGGCGCTGTTTTCACAGGCCAGCACAGGGCTGGCTTGCATCTGTCCATCAAGGGTTAAGATTTAAGCCTGAGAATGTTGGGTGAGTCAGGGAAGAGACTGGTAAAGAAATGAGACACCTTATCTCTAATCAGCCCTGCCTCAAAATAGCTGTCTTCCCTGGGGCAGAGCCTCCTCCTGGAGGTGCTGCTGGGCTTAATCAGAAAGTCATATGGAACATGCTTTATTCATCTCTTGCACAAAGTTAGATCGCTCTGAGTGGAGTGATGCATAATTTAGCAACCCTCAAGATGACTTGCATAGAATCAGAGATGCCAGCCAGGAAGGTCCTTCGGATTTACCTGGACCAAATCTCATGTCACAGATGGACACAGTATGAGCGTTGGGAGTCAGCTGCTGGGCCAAGGGCTGCAACCCTGGTCTAGAGCAGACATCCTCCTCCCTTAACAACGCCACCGTGCTCATCTGAAAAATAAATAGAACACTCGGGCCCCTGGTCAATTTTATTTCCCTTGTTAAGGAAATAATTCCTAATGCTCCAAGAGTTTCTGAATTAATGCTTTCTCAGGCAGCTCTTGTTAAACCCTTTCTCTGAATGTCTCAAACTTCCTCTGCTGTCTCCATGATCCACACAGCTTTACTTCTGAGGCTCCATGCCTGGCTGCCACTGTTGTTTCTACTCCTGCTGCTGGAAGAGAATGCTACAAATGGGTAATTGAAGCATTTGAGGGGTTGTTCTTAGGATGAGCTCAGACAAAAATGCCCACTGGTCTCAGCGGCTGCTCACCCAGCCGAGGGTCATGACTCTGTGAGAATATAATTAGATCTTTTCTATCAAAGGAGTAGCTTGACTTAGGCTCCATTTTGTAAAACTGCCATTGTGTAACCTTATGTGTGCTTGTATTTTTGTAAAGATAGCATTTCCTGGAAATTGTGAGTGCCAACTCCTCCCCCGGCATCCCCTTCAGCCAATGGCATAAAGATTGTGAGGCTACGTTCCCACCAATGGGAGCACAGCACAGAAGTCCTGTGCTGAAAATAAAATACCCAGCAGTTTTCCACCATGCTGTTTCTGCATGCCAGACTTACTAGTAGCAGTATCCCTTTTTGCAAAAAGTAAAATCCGCCTTGCCAAGCTGCTTTCAAATATGTGTCTTTTCTTATGACGCCATAGAAATTTATTTCTAACAACTCAGGCTCGGGACCTGCCCTCCCAGGTCACATCTGCGAGGTGGCTCAGCCTGAACAGTGGCCTCGCCACACTTCCTACACTGACTGTGTCCCTTTGTGCATCTGTCCTCTGCACAGTAAGGGCTCTGTCCGGAGCTGTCACACAAGGTCTAAACAGGGACTGGGGAGAGAGTGGGGCTTGCAAATGGCTACAAACTGGGCAGAGTTAGAGGGATGTAGAGCGTGGACCGTCCAAGGGCTAGGAAGTGCTGGTACAAAAATGCCTGGCACTTAAAAAACAGTTTTGTTTCAGGTTATCACTGCCCAGGACTTCATGGCAGAGACTGAAGAGAAATAAAGCGCTACGAGACAGGAAATTGAACTTCGGTTCCCTTGATTTCTGTGACTGTCATCTCTTCAATGTTCCTGGTTGTTTCTTGCACAAGTCTCTTGGTCTGGACTTATCACAGCTCCTAGGTAGAAATGTGTCCCTAGCTATCCCTCGCATGTGGGATTTATCTCTTCTAGTGAAACTCCATGCTGCTACCCCCAAAGGCCCAGGGCTTTATAATTCCCACAAGGCTTCTGACTGAGGGCTGAACACAGCAGGTCATGCCATATAGGCCCTGGCTGGATTCAAGAGAAAGGAAAGGGCGAAGGAATGGCCGCCCAGGGTTGACTCCAGTGAGTGACACTCGGCCTCAGTCCCAGGCCTTCTGAAACCAAACCCAGTTCCACTTGCTACTTTCGTAGGACAGAAACACTATGTCAAAGATCTTTAGGTCCAAGTCAGTGAAAACTGAAGTAGCTCATCTGGAGAAATCTTACAATTTTTATGTCAATTTTTTTTTGGGGGGGGGACTGGGGATGGAACCCAGGGGCCTTCTACCTCCGAGCTATACCCCCAGCCCTATTTTTTATTCTTTATTTTGAAACAGGGTCTCACTAAGTTGCAGAGGGCCTCACTAAGTAGCTGAGGCTGGCTGTGAACCCAGATCCTCCTGTCTCAGCCTCCCAAGTACTGGGATTACAAGCGTGCGCCACCACGCCCTGCATGTCAATATTTTTTAAAGGGCTTTTATTTTTGTACTGGGGATTGAACCCAGGGGCATTCTACCTCTGAGCTACACCCTCATCCCTTTATATTTTTTTATTTTGAGATAGGGTCTCGCTAAGTTTCCCAGGCTAGCCTTGAACCTGCAATCCTCCTATCTCAGCTTCCTCAGTACTAGGATTACAGGTGTGCACTATCATGACCAGCTGTCTATATTACAATTACTTAGAGTAGAATTTTTGTTTTTTTTTTGTTTTGTTTTTAATTGTTGTTGTTTTTAGGAACTGGGGATTGAACCCAGAGGTGTTCTACCGCTAAGCTATACCCCTAGCCCTATTTTTTTTTTTTTGATACTGTGGATTGAACCCAGAGGAATTCACCTCCAAGCTACACCCCAGCCTGATTTTATTTCTTATTTGGAAACAGGGTCTCACTTGGTTGCTGAGAGCCTTGCTAAGCTGCCAATACTGACTTTGAACCTGCGATCCTCCTGTCTCAACCTCCCAAGTACTGGGATTACAAGTGTGCGCCACCACGCCCGGCTCCCCCAGCCCTTTTTTTATTTTTTATTTTTTATTCTGAAAGAGGGTCTTGCTAAGTTGCTGAGGCTGGCCTTGAACCTGCAATCCTTCTGTCTCAGTTTTCCAAGTACTGGGATTGCAGGTGTGCACCACCACACCTGGCTTTAAAGGGCAGCTTAATTGATTTATCCTTATCACAAACAGTTTCATACATTTATGTAATTATAAAAGTCTATCTTTTTTTCTAGCAGTTTGATCATAATTTGTTGCTTTATCAGAATAAAAATAGGTTCCTTTTCAGCTGAAGAACTAAAAGTAGGAGGCAGAATGACTCCTAGTAAATGAGGTAAGTTTCTATGAGGTCAGGCCTTATTTTCCTACTAGCAACTCAACGTGGAATGTGACCTTTCTCAGTAACATGCATATTTGTGCTCCAGGCGTATGCTCTGAGGAACATTAAGAGCATCCGCTGAGTGCCTACTGGGTACACAGCATGGTCTGGCTGCTATCTAGTTTTGCCATCAGCTAGTTAGGAGACCTTAGGTATGCACTAAAGGACCTAACATTTTTAAAGAACACATTACATATGTTATTGTATTTAACCCTTAGGTCACCCTTCTGATTTACTGAGGACTGAGGAAGAGAGAGATCATCAAGTAACTCAAAATTAGCTGGCTAATAACTGGCAAAACTAGGGTTTGAACCTGATAGTAATAACCTGAAGGCCATATTTTTCCTGTTATAACAGAGTTCCTTGGCCCTAATTCATAATAGAAGCTTATATGTCTGGTGCCTGAGTCTTACCTTGGACCATTTACACCAGGATATCTGAGAATAGGGTCTGCTGTTTAAAAAAATCTCTGTAAGTAATTATAATATGGATATCCAGGCTCCTTGGTGCATGTCTGTAAGTGCAATACTTGGGAGGCTGAGAGAGGAGAATCGCAGGTTTGAGGCCCGACTTAGCAACTTAGCGAGGCCCTATTTCAAAATAAATCAATAAACCAGGCATGGTGGCGCACGCTTGTAATCCCAGTACTTGGGAGGCTGAGACCAGAGGATCGGGGTTCGCGGCCAGCCTCAGCTACTTAGTGAGGCCTCCGCAACTTAGTAAGACCCTGTTTCAAAATAAAGAATGAAAAATAGGGCTGGGGGTGTAGCTCGGAGGTAGAATGCCCCTGGGTTCAATCCCCAGTACCGCAAAAATAAATTAAATAAATAAATAAATAAAATAAATGAATAAAAAGGACTGGGGGCGTAGCTTGAGGTAGAATGCCCTTAGGTTCAATTCCAGTGTATATATAGGTAAAATAGATAAAATAAATAAGTAATTGTAATATGGGACCAGGATTCAGAGCTGCTGGACTGGCTATGCTGGCTTCACTTTCTTCAGCTGTGAACTGAGAAGTTCAGATGGACATCCCTTGCTCTTTCTAGTTCTGCAGTCACCAGAACTGCGATGACTCCGGGGTCAGTCACGGTCTGAGAAACCCCAGAACGTACCTGAAGTGAGCAGTTGTCCCTTACAGGGCCAGATCTTGCCCCAACTTTCCACTGAAGTACAGGCTATGAGGGAAGCTACCTAAAAATCCAGGGATGAGACTCAAAAATACATGCTTAAATCATAGGTGAAATCTTATAATTAGTGTAAATTAATATAATTATCATCATATTTCATAATATTCCATATAAATATTTTTAAAATCAGAACAAGGCCCTAAAACTCTAAAAAGATTCCCCATGCCATCCTTCTTTTCTCCTCTCCAGGTATAGCTATGTGCATTGCAGAATTATTGATTATAGTGGGAAACTGGATATAGCTCATATGTCTAACAGTAGGGGTGGTGATTCAGTAAAATATGTTGTAGCCTACTATGAGAATATAATTAGATCTTTTCTATCAAAGGAATAGTTTGAATTAAGCTCCATTTTGTAAAACTGCCATTTTGTAAAGTGAGCATTTTTTGGAAATTTTAAGTGCCAGCCCCTCCCCCAGCCTCTCCTCCAGCCAGTCGCGTGAAGATGGTGACGTAAGCTCCCACCAATAGGAGCACAGCGCAGGAGCTTCCCGTTAGAAATAAAGGACCCAGCAGGCTTCCACCAAGTTGATCTTGCACACTGACTTTGCCGGTGGCAGGATCCCTTTCTGCAATAAGTAAACTCGCCTTGCCAAGCCACTTTCGAACATCTGTCTTTTCTTACGACACCATGGAAGTTTATTTCTAACACTATTAAATGGAAAAATAGCCATTATGTTACTGGGCAGAACCCTGACCGGGTGGGGAAGAGGCCAGGCTTCACCACTCCTTCGCCACAAGTACTCCCCAGTCGAATTGGCAGGAGAAAAATAGGTCTTATTCAAAGACAACTTTGAAGGAAGATAGAGGAAATTTTTTGTTTCAAATTTCCATCTTGGGGGTGGGGTGGGAGAAAAGATGGCCCAGTTGGAAGGTAGCTGGTGGTTCCATATGTAGATTTAGCTGGAATGTGTCCTCTCACCCTCCTGGGCCTCAGCAGGAGAAGGTAAAAGCACTTACCAGGAAGTTTAGAAGTTAAAACAAATGGGAGCTTTTAATTTAAAAAGTGGTTGTTTCAAATCCTGCAGAAAAACAAGTTAACAGAAAGTGTGCCCTTAATTTCCGAGGAAGTCTGTTTCAAATGCAAGTGATATTTACATAAAGACTTTTGAATTATGTGAAAAATATTAACAAAATACTGAATGGAAAATATATTAACACAATACCATATGGAAAATATAGGGTACAAAATTAGAGTTAATCTAGGAGTTAAATTACATAGAATTGAGCTGGGTGTGGTGGCGCATGCTTGTCATCCCAGTACTTGGGAAGCTGAGACAGGAGGACCTCGTGTTCCCGGCCAGCCTCAACAACTTAGTGAGGTCCTCTGCAACTTAGTGTGACCTTGTTTCAAAATAAAAAATAAAAAATAGGGCTTGGGGTGTAGCTCAGAGGTAGAATGCCCCTGGGTTCAATCCCTAGTATTGCAAAAAAAAAAATTACATAGAATTAAGTAATTTGAACTATGTACTTATTATTATACATAGAAAAAAAAGAAGAAAAATAATATAATTCGAAGGTTAAAATACCTGAAGTTGTTTTTACCATCAATCCAATTCTAAGTGTTTGAAGATCAGAGCATAAAGGTGGTTCTGTCCAGAGGAATTTTATATCTAGATCTGGGATTCTACCTGCAGAGGATTTAGAAACATGAAATCACATAAACACTGATTCTTAAGGAAACAAAGGTTAATTTAAAATTATAGTCAAAAGGATGGGGGTGTAGCTCAGTAGTAGACGATTTGCCTAGCAGGTGTGAGGCCTTGCATTCCACCCCCAGCATCCCAAAAATGAATGAATGAATGAATATTATAATCAAGATAAGGAAGGAGTGACTCAGCAAACCCGGAGGTCCAGGTCTCTTCTACTTTCACCCAGGAAGGACTCAGGGAAGAAAGAAGTAGGCCACTCTTTCCAAGCATCTGCATACTGTGAGCTCCTAGTGTCCTGGGGGATGCAGAGTTGGAGCACTGGAGGTGTGGGGGCTCTGGCTGACTCAAAAACTCGGGGGCTCAGAAGCCATGGGAAGCAGTGGGCTCTCGGGCATCCACTGTACTTCCCTTTGCACTCCACCCTGTCCCCCAGTAGAGCCAGCACCAGGAAACACGGGGACTGAGGCCCAGAGGCAGCCTCCCCAGCACTGTCCTCTGCCCTAGGCCTCTGCAGCCTGGCCTAGGCCCCTGACCAGCTGCTCCTGCTGCTCTTCAGCTTTTGGTCTTCCCTGTTTGACACACCGGACCTTGTACTTTTGCAAAGAGCAAGGGTTTGCCCAGCAATCTAGGCAGCCCCTGGCAGATACAGGTGGCTGCCCTAAGTCCAGAGTACTCACCCCTCAGGTGCCAGTGCTTGGGTTGGGCACCAGCACCCTGTTCTGGCCCTGGAGAGAGCCTGAAGCTTCGTGGTTTGCAGTGAAGGCCGACCTATTCTATTGCTCACTACTAAATTTTGGCCATCTGAAAGCTCTCTCTACCCTTAAGGACTGATGCTTTATGAAGATAATGATAATAAATGTAGGAACTCTATGCTGATCTTTTCCTCCTCTTCCTCCTCCACCTCCTCCTCCTCCTCCTCCTCCTCCTCCTCTTCCTCCTCCTCCTCCTCCTCTTTTGTGGTAATGGGAATTAAACCCAGGGGCATTATATCTCCAAGCTACACCTCTCAGCCCTTTATTTATTTATTTATTTATTTATTTATTTATTTATTGTTGTTTGTTTTCAAACAATCTCACTAGGTTGCTGAGAGTCCCCCTAAGTTGCTGTGATCTTTTTGTCTCAGCCTCCCAAGTACTGGGATTACAGGTGTACACCACTGTGCCCAGTTTTTTTTTGGGGGGGTTGGTACTGGGTTTGAACCAGGGGCATTCTACCTCCAAGCTACACCCCCATCCCTATTTTATTTTTTTTTTATTTTGAAACAGGGCCTTGCTAAGTTGCTGAAGCTGGCCTCGAATCTGTGATCCTCCTGTCTCAGTAATTGCCACCATACCTGGCTACTCAGCTTTTCTTAAACTCAAAACACATCCCCTTTTGCTGTTGTTAAATAGGATTTTCTAACTTCAGACGCCAAAGCAAACTGTTCTAGCTTTTTTTTCAAAGTAGAACCTCACACACAATTGGAGTTTTTGTTTTTCTAGATATGAAAACTTATTTGGAATTTGACAAATGCCTTTCGCCTCGACACCTTTCATCCAAATAGATGCAAAATATTGTACTTGCCTTTCATTCCACAGGATGCAAGTCAGATGTCTTGCATACACATCACCTTGTTCACATTAAACATAGTCTTATTAAGGAGCTATTAAATGGTGCACTCAAAGTTTATCTTTGCATTTTGAAAGGGAGTTAGCCGTTGCCAAAAATATCAGCAATGATAACATACAGGGTGCAGTACTTTGCAATTTTTTTTTTCTGTGTGTGTGGTACTGGGCATGGAACCCAGGGGCATCCTACCTCCAAGCTACACCCCCAGCCCTATTTTATTCTTTTTTTAAAATTTTTGAAACAGGGTCTCAATTAAATTGTGGAGGGCCTCACTAAGTTGCTGAGGCTGGCTACGAACCTGTGATCCTCCTATCTCAGCCTCCCAAGTACTGGGATTACAGGTGTGTGCCATCACGCCCCCCTAGTACTTTGCAATTTTAAACTTTTTTCTCTCTAGAATCAAAACAGCCTCTTCCTGGATCAGATCACTCTAGGAATCAATAAAGATGCTCCCTATGCTTTTATCTGGTGTCACTTTAAGAAATGGTAGGGAAATAAAAACTTTCAATTCTTTGTAAAAGTGCTCTAGACATTCTTGTTGTGCTTAATATGAAAACTCCTTGCAGATAATTTCTGCTTAGACTTTAGTGGTAGAAAAACATTTGGATATGCTTTCTCTCATCAGTTAATGGCAGCCACAGAATGCCTGGGACTGTTCTTTTTGCCTCCTCTGCTAGGAATTGTTAATTAGATCTTTTCTATCAAAGGAATAGCTTGACTTAAGCTCCATTTTGTAAAACTGCCACTGTGTAACCTTGTGTGCATTTATATTTTTTTGTAAAGATAGCATTTTCTGGAAATTGTAAGCCCTCCCCCGGCATCCCTTTGACCAATGGCATAAAGATTGTGCACCTAAGGCTCCCACCAATAGGAGTACAGCACAGGAGCCCCTCGTTGAAAATAAAAGACCCAGCAAGTTTCCGCCATGTTGCTCCTGTATGCCTGACTTTACTGGTGGCAGGATCTTTTTATAAAAAGTAAAATCACCTTGCCGAGCCACTTTTGAATATGTGTCTTTTCTTACGACACCATGGTAATTTATTTCTAACAGAATCTCAGAGCTTAATTTTCTACTCCAAAACCCCCTTAGCTCAGGTTTTCTGGCATGGTTTCTATCCATATCCTCTCCCCAGCAGCCACCAGATTTTTCTTTCAAATTATTTATCCTGCCTTTGTTTTAAGGTCTTCTTTTTCCTTTTGAATCTTTCAAGAAATAGAAAGATATAAAAATTAGTTATACTCAATTCTCTGGAAATGTTCTTCCAGTCTGCATATGCAATTGTTTTTAGTTCGGGCATTTGTTTGGGTGACATTCACTTGCTACCAAAGATCTACCCAGGATTTTCTACAATCCCAGTAGGCGAGGCTCTGCCCCTTCCTCTCCCCTCTAGAGAGCATACCTAGGCTAATGTATCAATACTGAGCTGGTCACAAGTGCCCATCTTTGTTTTAAATTAGTAACTACTTCTATTAAGGAAAGATAGTGAAATAGAGGAAGATAGCATGTTTTGGTTGCTCTCAAACTCGGAACTCAACCAGCGGGAAGACAGTTTTTTGGCAACAGAAGAAAAGAAGTCAGAACTCAACAGAAGAAGAAAGTCAAAATGTGGTTGAATTGGACACAGCACAGAGAGCAGAGGACTGAAAAGAGCTGCACGAACTTTGTCTGGTGAGTGAAGAGCAGAGGCAGCCTCCATCTTGGCGAGAGTTGCAGGAGCTGGCACCTGCTGGGATCCAGTGACTCTCAGAGACCAACTCCAGCAAAGAAGCAGCAGAAACTTGTTGAGATAATGATTGCAGAAAACCATCATCAAAAGCAATCACATTGTTCTCTCCACACTTGAATACTTCAAGACTGCGACTCTCCAGACTGCCCAGCCAAGCCACCCAGCAAACTCCTGCAGCTGCAGCTGAACTTGAACAGAGAAATGACAGGTCCTTCCTGCAATAAAACCAGTGGCTACAACCTGCCTAGTAAAGACCACTGTGAATCTACAGACCAACCATCCAAGTCACCCAGCGAACTCCTGTAACTGCAACTGAATTCATCCCTTCCTGCAGGGACCTGAGCAGTACTCACCAAGACCATGAGTTTACAAACTGTCCCAGTGGGAACCAGCTCAGCTACAGGGACTAGCATGACAACAAACAGAGCCTTGGAGTGTGTGACTCAGCAAATCATCTCTGCAAGAGGTGGGGGCAGGAGCTACAGTCAGACACAACAGAAACATGAATTAGCAAACAGTCTCTAGGGACACTCAGGTGGGTAGGACCTAGGGTTAGCAGTTCGCTGAACTTCTACAGGTCTCCAGCAATCACCACAGGACCACTAGCAATGGTGTCTGTGGGGTGAAATAACTTAACAAACTGCGCTGCAGGCTTGGAAGGCTATAAGCTCACACCCAGTGCTGTTTGGGTGCCACAGCACCAAGGCTGGAGGCCAACAAGGTTGCACATGATCGCAGCTGCCCAGAGCAGCAGCAGTGTCCCTGGGGCTAAATGACTGAGCCACCCAAACCCCAGGCTCAGAATGGTACAATCTCCCCCTGCCAGAGCTTGGGCCCTGAAAGCAGGGAGGGGCCAGCAGGGGTTCATGTGATCACAGCTATAGGCTGGGAATAAAACACTCTCTCTGCCAGCAGAGTTTGTGCCTGGCGACGACATATGCCAGTGACTAATATCTCCACATGATCACAACCAATAGATCAGTGGTGTCCCTGGGCCATAAAATCTCATATAGCCGGGACATAAGCTCAGACCATAGTAATCTCTGGCCCTGCTGAGCTTAGGTCCAGTAACCACAGATGCCAGAGATCAGCAATAGGCAGGGTTTAATGGGTTTGCAACCAGCAGAGCAGCAGTGTCTGTGGAGCATTAAGTCCCAGCCAGCATGCCACAGGCTCTGAATGGAACATCATAGTCTCTGGCCCTGCCTGAAGAGAATGGTGGCCGGCAACCAATCAGAGACTCCTGCTTGCTTGCACTAAGAATTATATTCTGTTAAAGAGGTCCTGGGGGACAAACTCAAAAGTATTTTTATATAAGACAGATTCATTGAGGCAAATATATACCCTCAGCATAGGCCTTATTATAAAGGGATAACACATAGACACAGGACTCTCACACAAAGAGGAAGAGGATTCCAAGACAACAAACATACAAACCTAGGAATTCTGAAAACATGAGAATGGAGACTAATGAGGAAACAATAAGCTCCCACAACTCAACAACAAGAGTGATCACTAATACTGAACTGGAGAAAATTCCAGAAGAATTCAGAATTTTGATTTTCAATATGATCAAAGGCCAGGTGTGGTGATGCACACTTGCAATCCCAGTACTTGGGAGGCTGAGACAGGAGGATTGCAGGTTTGCAACCAGCCTCAGCAACTTAGTGAGGCCCTCCACAATTTAGTGAGACCCTGTTTCAAAATAAAGAATAAAAAATAGGGCTGGGGGTGTAGCTCAGAGGTAGAATGCCCCAGTACTGGAAAAAAATATATATTTTGATCATATATATATTTTGATCATATGTATCATATATATGATCAAAGGCCTCAGAAATGAAGTAAGAGTAAGTATACATGTTATGAAAGAACATATCAATAGAAAAATTGAGGCCCTAAGTAAGAACCCAAAAGAGTCTGTGAGCGAAATGAAGGAGACAATAAATGAATTAAAGACCTCAATAAATACCACCTCTGGCAGACTAGACAACATAGAAAATGGAGTCTCATTCTTGGAAAAGAGCTCATTCAAAACTGACCACACAGTCAATAATATAAAGAAGAGAATAAGACAACACTGCCAGAACATTCAAGAATTATAAGATAATATGAAATGACCTAACTTATAGATAATAGGCATTGAAGAAGGTTTAGAAGCACAAACCAAGGGCATTAGAAACCTCTTCAGAGAAATAGTAGCAGAGGATTTCCCAAACGTAGAAGACGAGTTGGGCATCCACATATAGGAGACATTCAGAACACCAATAAAACAAGATCAAAGAAAAACTTCTCCACACCACATAATAATCAAAATGACTACCATAGGGGCCAAAGAAAGAATCTTAAATGCATTGAGAGCAAAAGAAAGGGTGACATTCAGGGTCAAAACAACAAAAATCACCCCAGACTTCTCAACCCAACATGAAAGCCAAGAGGGACTGGTATGATGTGCTCCAAACCCTGAAAGAAAACAATTTCCAACCAAGACTGCAATAGCCAGCAAAGATATTATTCAAAATTGATGAAGAAATAAAAGCTGTCCAAAACAAACAGAAACTAAAGGAATTCATGCCTACCAAGCTGACACTAGAGAAAATACCTCAAGAAATAAAACTCAAAGAAGAAAAAAGAAATAAATATCAGAACCAGAGAATGGGTGAATTCCACCAGATAGGCAACTAATCAAAGAAGAAATAACACTATATAAAACAAAATATAACTCAAAATGACAGGAAGCAATCATCTCTCAATAATATCATTGAATATCAAAGGTCTAAACTCACCAATTAAAAGGCATAGATTGGCAATGTGGATTAAAAAACAAAATCCAACTATATGCTGCTTGCAAGAAACTCACCTTACAGGCAAAGATATCCATAGGCTAAAGGTGAAAGGGTTGAAAAAGATATACCATGCAAATGGAGTCTGAAATCAAGCAGGGGTAGCAACGCTCATATCCAACAAATCAGACTTTAAGCTAAAACTTACCAGAAGAGACAAAGTGGGTTACTTCTTACTAATAAAAGGAACAATCCAACAAGAAGAGGTAATGATAGTAAACATTTATGCCCCAAATGTGGGCACTCCCACTTTTATAAAAGAAACTCTTTGGGACATTAAGTCTCAAATAAACCCAAATACAGTAATATTCAGAGATTTCACACCAACTCATACCACTAGATTGATATTCCAGGCAAAAGACGAGTAAAGACTTTTCAGACATAACAAACACTATAAACCAAAAGGACCTAATAGACATATACAGACTATCCCAACCAACAATAGCTGAATACACATTCTTCTCAGAGGCTCATGGAACCTTCTCCAAAATAGACCACATTCTAGGCCACAAAGCAAGTACCAGCAAATTCACAAATGTAATATAATTTCTTGCATCTTTTCAGATCATAATGGAATGAAAGTAGAAATCAACAACAGGAAGATCACAAGAAATTACATAAATACAGGGAGACTGAATGACACACTTTTGAATGAGGAGGACCGGATCATAGAAAAAATAAGGGGAGAAACAGAAAATTCTAGAATTAAGCAAAATTAGAGACACCACATATCAAAATCTATGGGACACTTAAAAGGCAATTTTAAGAGTAAAATTTATAGCATTGAGTGCCCACATAAGAAAATAAAGTCACAGAATAAACAACCTAATAACATACTTCAACAGGAACAGATTAATCCCAAAGCCAGAATAAGGCATGAGACAATTAAAATAAGAGCAGGAGGTGAAGGCACCATCTATGTGGGGCCACGCCTACACCGTGACTCCCAGAGACCAACAACAAAGAGACAGCAGATCCTTGTGAAACCAGCAACTATAGACCACCATTGAAACTGATCAACACCAGAACATGATGGAGCCCAAGTCAATCCAGACCCGCACCTACAACAATGATGGTTGCAAGGGGTGGGCCGTGAGCCTCTGCTCCCACAATGAGTGCGATGAGGAGAGACAAAGAAGAGGTGGCCATACACAGGAGCAGCCCAACTCTGAGAATGCGAGCCGGCAAGCCACGGCCCCGATGAGCAGTCCAACACCGTCTTGGAACACCCCAGAACTGGAACATAGGTAGATGAGACATGGCCCCCTCCCCAGAGGCCCAGCACTGAGAACACAGGCAGGTCATCCCCCAGCCCCGCCCCCAGAGATCCCTGCACTGGGGATGCCAGGCGGACGAACCCTCAGCCCCGCCCCCAGAGAACCCCTCCCCCCCGGTGCTGAGGATGTGGGGTGGGTTAGCCCTCAGTCCTGCCCCCAGAGACCCCTCTCCAGCGCTGGGAATGCAGGGCAGGTCAGGCCTCGGCCCCGCCCCCAGAGAATCGCTCCCCCTGGTGCTGGGGATGCGGGGCGGGCGAGCCCCTCGCCCCACCCTGGAGTACCCCAATGCTGAGGTCATGGGAGGATGAGGCACGACCCCGCACAGGAGGGACTCCAGACAAAGAGAGAAAACCTCACATGAGCGAAGAAGGTGAACTAACTGGGGGAGATGGGAGGGAAGGAGAGGGAAATAAACTGGTGCACAGGATGGACATACACAAAGATATCAAAGTCAACTACTATGCTGAAAATGGGAAGGAAGGAGGGGGGAACGCAGGGAGGGTGGAAATTGGGGAGGGCTAATTGACCGATGAGTGCATATATACGTCAACCACCCTGAAATCCTTCAAGATGTATGATTGCAATGCACTAATAAAATAAAATAAAAAAGGAAGTCAAACAACAATAAATGCTGGTGAGGATGTGGGGAAATAGGTACTCTTCTACACTGTTGGTGGGATTACAAATTAGTACAGTTGCTAATGGAGATCAGTGCAGAGATTCTTCAGAAAATTGGGAATGGATCCACCATATGATCCACCCATACCACTCCTAGATATCTTTCCAAAGGGACTGAAATCAGAATACTATACTAATATATGCATATCCATGTTTATAGCAGCATAATTCATCATAGCCAAATATGGAACCAACCTAGGTACCCATCAACAGATGAATGGATTATAAAATTATGGGATATACACATAATAGAATTCTATTCAGCAATAAAAAACAAGAGAATTATGTCACTTGCAAGAAAATGGGTGGGCCTGGAGAACATTATGTTAAGAGAGATTAGCCAGTCACAGAAAGTGAAGGGTCATATGTTTTCTCTCATATGCAGAAGCTAAGGAGTAATCCGGATACCAGAGGGACTTCAGATAATGAAGAAGAAACTCCAGTGGAGCCAAACTGGGTGGGAAAAGTTTTATATAGGATGACATATTGAGCTTTGATGTGAGGTTGGACTGGAGTTTCTACACCTAAAGTTGAGAGGTTTATTAATATTTGAATGTGACCAGAAAAACTTTGGGATCTGGTCTGGCATCTCACCCAGGAAATTGAAGAATAATTCAACAGAGTGGGCTTAAAAGGGTGGGTGGGGATGAAAGAAAATGAAGTTACTTAATTTTTATATCCAATTGATATATCCACTTGATCAATCATCTACAACTTTCATTATTGAATAAAAAGGATTTGGTATTTTTATTGTAATTTTCCAAATTCTCTTTCTTTTTCTTTTTCTTTTTTTTTTTTATACTGGGGACTGAACCCATGGGCATTCTACCTCTGAATTATACCTCCAGCCTGATTTTTTGTTGTTTTTTTTTTTTTGTTTTGAAACAGGGTCTAACTAGGTTGCTGAGAGTCTCGCTATGTTTCTCAGGCTGTCTTCGAACCTGTGATCCTCCTGTCTCAGCTTCCCAAGTACTAGGATTACAGGCATGGGCCACCACACCTGGTTTCCAAATTATTTGCTTCATTAAGTAGAAGGGTGGTCACTTAGTTTTCAAGCATATTCTTTAAAATCATAAACTAAAGAGCAGTGTGTGGGAGGTGTGAAGACAAGTATGAGTTTCCTGTGGCTGCTGTAACAAATTACCACAATTTACTTAAAAAATGCAAATTTATTATGTTGCAGCCCTGAAGGTCAGACATCCAAGATAGGTTTCACTGGCCTAAAATCAGGACGTAGGCAGGGCTGTGTTCCTTCTGGGAGGTCCAGGGAGGAATCTGTTCCCTTACTTTTCCAGCTTCCAGAGGCCTTTCCTCCATCTTCAAAGTCACAAGTACCATGTCTCTGACCCTGCCCTCCTGCTTCCCCCTTTCAGTCATAAGAACCCTTGTGATGACACTGGACCTCCCCAGATAATCCAGAATAATCTTTCTATCCAAGATCCTTAACTAGATCACATCTGCAAAGTCCCTGCTGCCAGGTGGTGATGTATTCACAGGTTTGGGGATTAGGAAGTGGACATCTTATTCCACCCAGCACAGGGAGGGCCCAGGTACACGAGCTGGCCCATGGCTCTACTCTTGGAGGTCACCCTCGCCCTGCCAGTGGGCTGTCTGAGTGTAATGGTGGCCTAGAAGAGAGAGACCCTGTGTGAACTTGGAGGATGGAGCATATTCTGTTTGTACTTCAGTTTCCTCATCTGTGAAATCACAGAATTAGTTGTTCTCAAAAGTCCCTTCCAAATCTAAACTCTATTCTCCTTTCCTCTTTCAGTAAAGTAAGCACTTGAAGAAATCTGGCTGTTGAACTCCAGAAGCCAAGCTGTTCTTGTTCTGATGCACTCTGCCAGGGCCTCCCTGGGCTGAGGGGGGCTCTGACTCCCATATCTGGGGGCCTCAGGAAGGTAGGCAGCCCTCTGCTCTCCCAGAGGTGGAGGCTGGGCGGGGAGGCCTCTCCCAGCCACACAGCACTCTCTCCTCCTGCTGAGTCAGCACTGGGCCTTGGGCGTCGGGGCAGCCAGCTGGGCAGACGTGGCCACTGACTCAGAGCTGCCCAAGGGGCCTGGGAAGCCCCCCAGGGAGAGTCAGGGCCAGGCCCTCCCAGACTGCTCACCTCAAGTTAGCACCTGGACTCCCTCTGATCTCCTGCGAGTCTCTGACTCTTAGAAGCTCTGAGAGTGGATCTGGGAGTACTGGAGACCAAAGGACCCTCAGGCACAGGTGTGAGATGTCCTGCCCACCAGCCTCTCCCTCTTGCTCAGGCTGACTGTGTGTTTTTGTCTTTCCAACTATTCTAACCAATCGCACTGTTGGGTGGCCCAGCTGCATCCCTGATTTGGCCTTGAAGTTAAGCTTCACTTTGTATCTTCAACCCTGTGGATGCAGGAAGACACCCAAGATCCCTTCAGACACCCTCAGCCTTTACCTTCAGTTATTTATTTATGTATTTATTTTTGCAGCGCTGGGGATTGAACTCAGGGCCTTGCACCTGCTAGGTAACTGCTCCACCACCGAGCCAAGCAGGATCAACCGTGGCAGAGGGAAGGAGTGTTTAGCAAAGTGCATGGGGAAACTTGAAAACTACTTGGGAAAACTCATATTCGATCTCCTTACCACACATATCTCCTGCCGCGCTGTTAAACCCAAGTGATTCCCTGCCCTAACCTTCCACTTTTGGGGTGGTATCATCTACCGGCAAGAGCTTTGGGCCATAAATCAGGAAACTAGGGCTTCCTGTTTCTGCCCTGTGACCAGCTACATGGCACTCAGCAAGTTACGTCATCTCTGGGCCTCATTGAGGTCTGACTGTATTTCCTCCAAAGTCCCTTCCAGTATCAATGCGCCGGGTTAGAGAGACCCACCCCCGAGTCCTCCTCAGTACTCGCTCGGTCCTTGTGCACAGCACTAGCTCGGCTGTGCCCCGGGTCCGCCACGGCTGCCCTCCCCGGAGAGCGCTGAATCTGCAGCCTCAGGAATGCCCGGGCATCCTGCCAAGGGCGCCTTCCCTTCTCGTGATCGAGTTTCTGTGTCCCTCTCCTCCCAACCTAGACCAGACTGTCACCGCCACTGACCAGTGCCCTGGGGGTTGGGAGGCCAGAAACTGAACTGTGCTCATTCCTCCTCCGGAGGCTGGCTGGACATTCCTTTCCCAGCTGGACCTGCTGGCCTGGCCAACACTGGGGTGGGTGGGGAGGGACACTGCCTGCCTACTCAGTGACCCCAGGACAGCCCTGCCAGGGTGGATGTCACCTCTGTCCACGCAGCCCTGCCCGCTCATTTCACTTCTCCTGACCTCTGGGTAGGGCGCCTCCCCGCCTTGCCTCCACTGTGCCAAGGACTCCTTATTCCCAGAACTCCTTTGGCTTCTTCTGAAAAAGAACAAACCTCCCCAGGTTGCCTCTTTGCACAGCCATTTCAAAGTCAGCTGTTTCCCCCTTAAAAAAAAAAGAAGTCTTTTTTTCTCATCTAGAAGGAAATTCTGCTTTGTATTTTTTACATGCGTTTTACATACCCCCTTTCACTTGTAAGTATGTTGTAAACTGGCTGCTCATGAAGCCCAGGCCAGGCTCAGACTCAGCCTTCCCGAGCCCTCTCCTTTCTCCTGGCTGCAGAAGGGCCTTCTGTGTGACTCGTGGGAGGTAGAAACCGCCCCCCACCGTCCATGGGACCATCTCAGGCCTGGGTTGTTTGGCTCCCTCTCTGGCCTCTCGTTCTTTGCTCTGCCTCCCTGTTCCAGCACTCAGAGCCGGGCAGCTCCTGCTTCTCCACAGTGGGTTGCCCTTTGTGTGGCTTCGTGTGCTGATCCCCAGGGCCAGGGAATGAATGTCTCTCCCACCTGCAAGTGCTCAGGGAGAGGGAACAAAGGCGTGCTTGGCTCTGAGGGAGGGCGGGCAGGCTCTGGATCTGGAATGCAGGGCTCCTTCTGCCTGGATGTGGACCCTGGGCCATGCCATGGGGCCTGCAGGCCGCTGCTCCTGGGGAGGGGTCACGGCGGATCTGAGCAGTTGACTATTAAGAGCTTGTCGGCCTGGGGTCCCTGACCTGTCTACGCAGATGCCCAGCCTGTCTGAAGCTCTGAGGGAGGAGGATGGCAGGCAGAGCCAGGAGCTTCTGCTGGGCTCTGCCTGGGCCACTTTGTGACCCCACATGACCCCGACCCTCCTGGGAGGGGAAGGGCCTCTCTTCCCAAGCCCCAGTGGGGCAGTAACTCCTGCACCCACCGACTTCCTGGGCCTGGTGTTGTGAGCAGCAAACACCACCCTCAGCTGTGAGAAGCAACAGCCCTTTGTGAGTCGGGTGGAGCTGCTCTGGCTCCCCAGTGTTTACCAGCCGCCTGCCACCCCAGCATCTGGCGGCCTGTGCTGCCCCCTGCTGGCTCCTCGTCACTCATTTGTTAAGTTTCTATTTTAAATGTTTTCTATTTAAATTCTAAATCATAAAAAGTTTAAATTCCTAATTAAAATAATAATAATGGGCATATAGTAATGAGCCTAGCCTGGATTCCATTCACTTCGTAACAATGCAGTCCTAAAATATAATCTCCAATATTTTTGGATGGTGGAAATGGCTCACCAAGGAGGCCCAAGATGGAGGCATGCCAGAGCATGCCCTTCCCACCCCTCCGCCAGCTGCTGGTTCGCCTGCAGGCCTCAGGATGCCTGTCTTTGGCCTGGCAATGGCCACTTCCAAAGCTTCCCCAGGAGGGCCCATGTTTCCCCAAGATAATGGTGGCATGATAGAGGAATGGGAGAAATTGAAACACGGGCTGCTTCTCAGCCCTTGGAAATCTCCTCAGGCCCCTCAAGATGACAAAACGCTTTGATCAGTAGCTACCTTTCCCTCTGCTGATGTTGACCCAGGACTAGTGGGCTCTGGCTGCTGTTCCTCTTCATGGGGTACGTCCTCAGACGGGATCACACTGGCCGCTCACCACAGCTCCAGGTACAACTATCCCGATGCTCATTGAGGAACCTGGGGTCTAACCGCCCACATGCTGGGACAATGGGAACAATAGCCAGGTACAGGGGCTCCCGCTCTGAACCCCTTACTCTTTTTGCTACATGGAGTAGGCCCCCAGCTCTGTAGAATGAGAACAGACTCCTTCTGGGGTGGGGAGGAAATGCTGCAAAAAATAAAATACATAATACATGCAATAAGACATTTTCTTCCTACCCTTGGAATAGTCAGTCAACAGTCACCCTCTAGTTATGATGAACGGGCTCATGCCCTTTGACCTGGATAATGCTTTCCTTTTCCCTTCTCCCCTGGCAGATTCTTTCAGAGCCTTGTCTCTTCACTCCCTTTGCAGCCCATGGATCCCAGGCTTCTGAGGTTCCTTCAGGCTCTGCCTCCCGGCCTTGGGCTGAGAGGGAAGCTGCCCCAGGTCCCCTCCCTCCAGCCCATGCCCTCTCTTCTTAGTAGCAAGACCACGGCTTCTAGAGACAGTTGGCAGAACCCAGAAGAATTTTGTCAACCTGGTGCGGAATGTGGTCTGGTTTTGATGACCCCAATGAAGACAACACTGCGGAGCTTTGGGGCCTGACCCAGAGGGGAGGTCACGGGTTCAGAGGCCAGGGGCCAGGAAAGCAGCTGAACAGGCCAGGCAGGCACTGCAGTTCCGGGACTGGGCTCCTGACACCCACAGCACAGGAAGTGATGGGCAAGCTCGTGGCTGGACCGTGAGGCGGGAGGATCCCAGTGAGCACGCAGGCAACCTTCAGATCTCCCGTCTCTGCAGGGACCGCACCTGGCTTCTCACGCAGTCCAGGAAAATGCACATTTCAACATCTCCTGGGCCAGGCCTTGGCCCTTTTGCAAGCACCATCTCATAGCTGTCTGGACAACCTTGTGAGGTAAAGGTTATTTGCCCTGTTCTACATATTAGTAAATCGAGGTTCAGAGTGGTTAAGAGGCTTGCCCAAGATCACAAAGCTAATTAGGAAAGTACTGATTCATGACTGACATGGTACAAGCTCCAGAACATGTTCCACCTGTGACATGATCGCTTGCCTGGCCAAGGACATCTCACCTCTGGACATTTTTGTTTGGGGGCAGAAAGAAGTCCCTTGTGGCAGGTTAGGGAAGTGCATGTGCTCTTTCCATTGGTAGGATTTACAAACTGAGTGATCAGATAACTTGGCTATGCCTAGGTGTGACTGTACCCAGGACTGCCCTTTGTCCCAGTTTCCTGTCCCCTTCCTCCTCTGCACACAAAGGCCGAGTCATGAGAGCCATGACGGCAGTCCTCTGTCAGCTCCCGGCAGCTGTGGGATAGCTGACCAAGATAAGAATAGAGGGAATGTGGGCTTTGGAGTCAGGGAGATTTGGGTTTCAGTCCCCCCTCTGCCCTGTTTTCCAGAAAAACTACCCAGATTGTAGGATGCAGATAGGGTACAGTAAGTGGTGGAGAGGTCAGAGTTGTGTGGTTTTGGCTTGGCTGGGGGGTGGGATACAGGGGCCAGAGCCACTGCCCCCTGCTGGCCAGCAACCCTTGGTTCAGAGGACACAATTCAGGGGCCCAAAGAAGACTCAAGTAAGTCTTCCAATTCTCTCCCACACTCTGGTCTACACTGAAGGCTCTGGCCACAAGCCCAGTGTAAACATCTCTGGGAGGGGTGTCGCTTTAACAGTGTTAAAGAGGAGCAGTGTGGAGCTGGGTGTGGTGGCGCATGCCTGTAATCCCAGTACTGAGGAGGCTGAGACAAGAGGATCGCAGGTTTGAGGCCAGCCTCAGCAACTTAGTGAGACTGTTGGCAACCTAGCAAGACCCTGTTTCAAAATAAAATAGGGCTAAGGATATAGCTCAAAGTTAGAATGCCCCTGGGTTCAACCCCCAGCACGCATGTGCGTGCACACACACACACACACACACAAAGAAAAAGAGCAGTATGAGATGAAGGAGAGCCTTCATTGAGAAGCATCTGAATCCTGTCCTCCCATCTAATGTGATAACCAGTAACAAGCTAATAACACAGCTCTTTCTTAGCGCTGTGCTTTTTCTATTTTTTTTTTTATTTTTAGTACTGGGATTGAATTCAGGGGTGTTCTACCTCTGAGCTACACTCTCAGCCGTGTTTATTTTTTATTTTGAAACAGGGTGTCTCACTAAGTTGCTGAGGGTCTCGCTGTTACCAAGGCTGGCCTAGAACCTGCAATGATCCTGTCTCAGTCTCCCAGATACTGGGATTACAGGCGTGCGCCACCACGCCCAGCTTCCCTTCCCTACTGCTGTTCCACACCTTCTAAGTGTCAGCCCATTCATGTTCAGGCAGCCCGCTCTCATTTTGCCGGTGCGGGAGGCACGTGCAGGTCACAGCAAGCAGCACAGCTGGACCCCGACGGCAGGCAGCTGGGTCCTGCTAAGGACCGCCCCGCTATTCTAACTCTTGGGATCTCAAGGCCTTCCTCCTAGGTACGAGGGCAGGATTAAAGGCCGTGCCTCTGGAGCTTTTGGTTGGTGAGGCGACAGCCCCCACCCCCCCTCAGCCAAGGTCCATCTTGCGCGTTAAATGCTCAGGCAACATGAGGAGTGGAGGGAAGGGCGGATGTTGCTAAGGCAGGTGGCAGTGGGTGAGGAGAGCACTAGCATAAGAGGTGTGCACAGGAGGCTCAGGACCGACACTGGCCCGGCATGGGGGTTCCCGAATCTTGCCCTAATACTAAGGGGCCACCATGCTGCCCAGGAAGGTTTGAGCCCCTGCCCCCTATGTCATGGCAGGGGTCTCAGAGCTCACCTAAAGGCCTGGGGGCCCAGACCAGTGGCCCTCGGGGCTGGGGCGGGGTGGGGGAAGGAGCTGGAGGCCCTGGAGAGGAGTGGGAGGCCCTCCTCTAGAGCCCAGAGGTCTGATGTGTCACGGCTGCCGCCAGGCAGTGGCTGTGGGGCGGGGCGAGGACACAGAGCTGCTCCTTCCCAGGCCTAAGATAGCCCAGGCCTGCACCCAGGCAGCGCCGGCCCACACTGCCCTGGCCTGAGTCACCACTGACCACTGGCAAATGGAAAGTGCTTCTTGGAACCCAGAGAAACGTCTCTGTGGGGATCCACACAGCCAGGTCTCTGATGGAAGGGCTCCAAGCCAGGCTGGTGTAATTCAGCCAGTGCCCGGCTTCGCCAGCAAAGGCCCCAGGGGTGGCAGCGACCAAGGTGCCTAGGCCAGGTGCACCTGGGCCAAGACAAGCAGACCTTGACCAGGCAGCACACCAGAGCCTGGTTTCACCATGTTCCATCTGACATCCCAGCTCAGTCAATGCCTCTGAATTGGGATGGTTTAGGACAACCGAGATGCATGGCCATGCCCTGTTCCGAGTTTATTTCTGTTTATAGGCACAGCCTTCATGCCCAGTACAAAGTGAAATGAGATGGTTTTTCCCCACAAACTGGAGTTGCTGCATCTCAATTGCTTGGGTGTTTTGGGAGTGGTGTTTTAAAACCCTACCCACTGCTTCAGTTTGCTCTGCCCTTTATGTGCATCGTGGCAGCCCCAGACCTCAGGAGGAATTCATCCAGTGTTCTGGTCCCCCTTTGTTCCATGTGACCAGCTGAACTGGGCCTTTCTTGTTAAGATTTGCAAAGTGTGGTCACGGCCCTGCTTCAATTGGACCCTGCTTCAATTGCTGCATTTCAAAGGGTTCTTGAAATGACAAAGTGGTTCCTATGCACTATGGATGTTTTCATCGCCAATGAATATTTATGAAGTGCCCACACCCGCTCACCAGTTCTGAATCTGGATAAGAGGGAAGGTTCTTTATTCTGTTGCAGGGAATGGCGGGGGGGGGGGAGTGTTAGTCAATAAACTGCATTTCTTTTAACTTCAGAAACCCTTCCTTTTCCTGGGAGGGAAAGTCATTTTGTTTTTGCAGATGAAAGAGTAAAACTTTCGCTACTGCATAGTCTTTCTTCAATCATTGTTTGGATTTCCAGACAGCACTTGTTTTCTGAAACCCTCAAATTACATTATTTCTTTGGGCTAAAAATACTTAGAGCATCAGTGGAACTCATGACTTGTGGCAACTTGTGAATTCAACAGATGGTTTCATTTTTTTCCGACCCATTTTCTCCCCTTTCCTCCACTCCACCGGGGAACAAATCATTAGCTGCTGTGTCGCCAGTGACTCACAGGGGAAACCCACCACTGACCCCTCTCGGTGAGGAGCGGCAGGCTCACCAGCTCCTCCTCCTGACAGGAACCCTGGGATGACCCCAGGGTCTCAGGGCACTGCAGGCACTGAATGCACTCTCCAGTGTGGAAAGGCTCTGTTTGGGCCACAGTGCTCCAGACTGGCTCAACAAAGAGCTAGATACTTGGAAAGGCTCATTAAAGATTTCAGGGCTGTGCAGAAATGTTTAGCCACAAGTGAGCTCCCTTAGGGCTGGGGTCTCCTGCACTCCAGTATTTCAGAACCTGGTCCATTGCCTGACACATATAAGGACCCCCACAAGTCCTTCTGACTTTAATCTCCACCCTCAACAGGCATGTGCTGAGCACTTGCTGTTTGGAGCCCCTGGTTAAGACCAGGGATACAAAGAGGTATGAAGAAATCCAGTTCTGATTGGAATCCAGACAGACAAACTTGGCACAAGAAATGACACCCACCAGCACAGAACAACATGTTTTAATTGCCCAAGGAACACAGGAAGTAAGAGACACTAGTGTTAAAGGAAAAGGAGAGACCTGCTTACAAAGTAACATCAGGGGCAGCTTTTCTGACTGTGGGGGAATTAGGCTGCGCCTTTAAGGAAGTGATAATAGCCAAAGACATACGTCAAGTGACTCCTGCCTGAGCCAGTGTCTCTTGTACACCTCTAGTTCTCACAATAATCATGGAAGGGAAATATTATCATAGTCAAACCACAGATGAGGAGACTGGGCTCAGAGAAGTTACGTATCTGTGCCTAAGGCCACACAGCGATGCAGTAGAGGAACAGACTTCTAATGCAGGTCAGCTTAACTCCTGAACCCACCCCCCTCCTCCCCCAGCCTAGATACGGTTTCACACCTTATTAGGTACCTGGGGGCTTAATCTGAAGCAGTTTCCCAAAGCAAGCTGATACTGCTTCTAGGAGGTGGTGGCCAAGCAGGGGTGGGGGAAGGGAGGGAAGCTGGTGCCCTCAGGTTCTCTGAGCACAACACCAGATGGGGTGGCAGGTGGAGCTGCCCAGTCACTGGGACTAATCTGAGACCTGGCCACCTTGCAACACGGAGGGCAGGCAGGGATAGGGTGTGGGCACCTGCGTGACAGCCGGATGAGTTCTCCCTGGCACACAGCTGGTCGGCAGCTGGTGAACTGAGCTCCCAAAGACCTCTGAGGATTTCTAATCTCCTTGTGAGCATGCTTTATGAAGAGGCCAGGGCTCCCAGGTCTGAATATGGAAAGACTGGATTAAAATGGGATGCCAGCAGCGCCACACAGGTTGATGATGCACACGGGCTAAGCATGTGGACTCAAACAGTTTGGGTTTCAATCCTGACTCCGTAGCCACTGACGAAGCTATATGAAATCACAATCTTGTAGATTTCTCCCCCACCACAGACAGGGTTTTCGAAGATACTCTATATTAAACAGCACAATTTAGCAAAGGCACATACCTTTTATCAGGTGTTCATGTCAGGATTAAGGACCTAAATGGGACTTAGTAGATGTATCTAGAGACTCTAGCATTTCTTTGGAAACAAGACGTGCCCCAGTTACATGAATATGCGTATTCATGCACATATTCTCATGTGCTGAAGCTTACAGGTCAGCTGTGAAACTTGGAGAGATCTTCCATGCCTACAGTGACCTCTAATGGCATAATTACCTATTACTGACTTGAACTGCAAACTAAAAGGCTTTTGGTAAGGAAAGAATAAACTGTAGGAGTGTGGGAACTGATCATGCACCAGGAGGGTCGACCTTGGACCAAAAGGACAGTTGTTCTGGAAAGAGCAGCCATGAGAAGCCCTATACACTGGCAGTGGTGTTATCTTGATCTTTAAAGTCACTTCATCCCCTCAAAGCCAGTGCTAGTGTTCTCAAGAGCTGCTGTTTCACACACACATCTAGAGAAGGCAGTGTGTGTGGATCTTTTGCAGTCACACTTGTGGAAAAGCCTTTAAAATGTTCATCTTAAGGGATGCAGGAACTATTTCAAAGGGGTTCCCATTGGCCATATCTGGGATAATTCGAATAACAAAATAATGACAGTTATGGATTATGACTCAACAGAATGAGTCCATGCTGTTTGACACATACATACATACATATACACACATACATATGCATGCAAATGGAAGGAAGGGGAAACTCTTAACAGTAGGACTGCGACCAATAAATGTAGAGAAAATGCTAAAATTAGAAAATATTATAATTGTTCCAGACAAAAATCATCAATTAGTGCTAAAACTGGAAGGTATAAGTATGATTAGAAACACTTAAGGCAAGTCGGGCGTGGCACACGTTTGTAATCCCAGTACTTGGGAGGCTGAGACTGGAGGATCCGGGTTTGCAGCCAGCCTCAGCTACTTAGGCACTCCAAAACTTAGTGAGACCCATTTCAAAAATAAAGAATAAAAAATAGGGCTGGGGTGTAGCTTGGAAGTAGACTGCCCCTGGGTTCAATCCCCAGTACCGCACCAAAAAAAAAAAAAAGAAACACTTAAGCGAAGTGCGGTGATGCATGACTGTAATCGAGCCTGGGCAATTTAGTAAGACCCTGTCTCAAAATATAAAAAGTAAAATAAAATAAAATAAAAAACAGTTGAAGACATGGCTCACTGTGTGAGGCCCTGGGTTCAATCCCCAGAACTCGGAAAAAAATATACACATATTTTTTAAAAATGTCAAGCCGTGGATGTAGACAGAGGAACTATTCCAGATGAAAGGAGACTAAAGACACGTAACTCGTAGCATCCTATGATTCTAGGTTGGATCCTATACCAGAAAATATGGTGTCAGCAGGAAAATTAGCAATAGTTGAATATCGATATAGTATTGGTCAAAACATTAATTTCCTGACTTTGAACATTATATTGTGGATATGTAAGACAAAGTCCTTGTTTTTAGGGAATATATGCTAAAGCACACACAGGAAAAGGAATACTCACTCTCAGACATCAAAAGACATACATCCCCACAGTGATAAAACAAGAGTGGTAAAATGTTAATCTGGGTGAGGAATGTATAGGAATTCTTTGCACATTTTTTGCAACTTTTTCTTGTCTAAAATTATTTTTAAAAAGTTAAATGTTTACTTTCTTCAAATATTTTTATGTGTCTGTAGTGGGTATTGAATAGTGCCCTTCAAAATAATGTCCACCTAAAACCTCAGAAAAATGGCCTTATTTGCAAATAGGGTCTTTAGGAGAGGCTAGGGTGTCCTTATGAGAAAAGACAGAGAGAAAGGCCATGTGAAGGCAGGGGCAGAACCTGGAGGGATGCAACTTCCAGGCAAAGAACACCAAGGATTTCCAGGGACCACCAGCCACCAGGAGGAAGGAAGGACGGATTCTCCCTCAGAGCTTTCAGAAAAAGCATGGGCCTGACTCCAGAGCTAGATAATTATTTGTTGTTTTAAGCTCATGGTAGCTTAAAAGCTAGTGTTAGTTGTTACAGCAGCCCTAGGAAACTAATACAAACACCTACCTGCCTAAAACAATGGCTCTCTGGTCTACAAGACACCTTAGTCTGGCATCCACAAACATCTGATTATGCTAATAACTGTAATTCATGGAACATTTACTACAAGCTTAACACTGCATTGGATGCATTACATACATTATATCCTTCATCCTAATAAACACAGTAGGTTCAATTACTAACCTTTACGGATAGGAAAACAGAAGCTGAGAGAGTCCGCGTGAGTGTGTAGGACTACACAGCTGGTAAGTAGCGCTGAGCACTGGAGCCGGGCAGTCGGACTCCACAGTCCACTGTCTCTGCTCCAATTAATTCTCACTATTCCCCACACAAGCTCTACTGCTCAGGGCCAAACAGACTTAGTGTTTCCTGCAGCTCGTTCATTTAAAACAAAAACAAACAAAACGTACCAAGCAAATTACATGTGCAAGCAGGGATTTGGCCCAGGGCCCACCCGTTCACTACCCTTTGGCTGTTCACATGTCTATCTGCTCTCTTCAGGCTGTGAGCCTCAGGAACATAGTCTTAGGTAACCTTTCTTTTTATGTTAGTACTAGGGATTGAACCTAGGGCCTCACAAATGCTAGGCGAGTGCTCTACTACTGAGCTACACTCCTGCTCTTTTTGTTTCATTTTAAGAGATAGTGTCTCGCAAAGTTGCCCAGGCTGGCATCAGTGAGGGGTCAGGTGAATGGGGTTCCAGGACTCTAGTGCTAGTTCTAGAATAACACACAGCCTAGGTCTCCAGATTTCTGAATTTCAGACCAATTAAAAAACTAAGGAGCCAGGTGCAGTGGTGCACACCTGTAATCCCAGCTACTTGGGAGGTTGAGGCAGGAGGATAGCAAGTTTGAGGTCAGCCTGGGAAACTTAGGGAGACCCTGTCTCAAAAATAAAATTTAAATAAAAAGGACTGAGGATGCAGCTAAGTGGTGGAGCACGTACCCAGCATGTGCAAGAACCTGCGTTTAATCCCGAGCACTACAATAAACCAAAAACAAATTAAGGTCATCAAACCTCAAACTGACCAAGCCTCAAGAGCTGTCAGTTTACAAGAAACAAAGGAGACAGAAAAATGTATTCAGTGAAACCATAGAAGCAAATCCAGAACATATGAAAAATTCCATAGGACCTGACCCAATTTCTTCAAATCAATTATATGTAAAGAAGATGGAGAAATCTGTGATTAAAGTCAATGCAACATATCTGGACTTTGAACAAACCAATTATAAAAACAAAGGATTAGAGATAGTAAGGGAATTCTGGATACTGACTGGATAGTAAAGCATTATTATTAACTCTCATAATAAAGGTATTGTGGTTATGTTTTAGAAGTGCTTACCCTTTGAACTGAAATTTGGATTAAATCATTCATGTGTAATTTTCTTCCAAATAATAAAGATGGGGTGGAGTGATGAATTCAAAGGATATGAACAGCCACCATTTGTGGCTGACCACGAATTTATCATAATACTTGAACCTAAGATCCGAACTCTACTCCTGTCTTTGAAATGCTCCATAATAAAATTTGAAAATACATATATTTTATTTTAAAAAGTTTTAAAACAGAGTTAAGAGTAGCTTAAGGTTGTGAATCTGATAAGCCTAGAGAACCGATTCACTAACATCACAATAAAACAAATATTAGGACACTGAAAGATGTTCTCGCCTACAAAGGTACCTCTAGACACACCTTTAACAATAGCAACCTCACCCCACATGCAGGTGAATCCTCCCCAACTCCCCATCCTCACAAAGCACCCTGACTCATGAGTCTACTTCCAAGCAAGGAGAAAGAACATAACGAGTCCTTTAGACAACAGTAATAATTCCAGATAAGTTTAACAGAACCTCGTGGACATTTGCCTTTGCCTTCCTTCAAAGTCTGGTAGCGGTGTACACTTGTGATCCCAGTACTTGGGAGGCTGAGACCGGAGGATCCGGGTTCGCGGCCAGCCTCCTTAGTGAGGCCCTCCGCAACTTCATGAGACCCGGTATCAAAATAAAGGATAAAAAATAGGGTCAGGGGTGTAGCTCGGAGGTAAAAGGCCCCTGGGTTCCAACCCCGGTACTGCAAAAAAGAAAGAAAGAACAAAAAATAGGGCTAGGGGTGGAGCTCGGAGGTAGAATGCCCCTGGGTTCAATCTCCAGTACAACAACAACAAAAAAAAAAAAAAAAAAAGAAAGGAAACTGTTGCCGGGCATGGTGGCGCATGCTTATAATCCCAGTACTTGGGAGGCTGAGACAGGAGGATCACAGGTCCATGGCCAGCCTCAGCTACTTAGTAAGGCCTCCACAACTTAGTGAGACCCTGTTTCAAAATAAAGAATAAAAACATAGGGCTGGGAATGTAGTTCGGAAGAATGCCCCTGGGTTTATCCCCAGTTTCAAAAAAAAAAAAGAAACTGTTTACTTTTTAGAGAGTTTAAGTTCTTCAAAAATAGAAGTGTGTAGCTCAATAATACACATAATATAGTATAGAAACATAGTATCCACTAGTACTTTTAAGTTAAAAAAGAATCATGTAGAAAGTCTTAACTATATACCTTCTTTCAAGTTAGCATGAGTTAGCCAGGTGTGTAATCCTAGTACTTGGGAGGCTGCGACAGGAGAATCACAGGTTTGAAGCCAGTCTCAGCAACTTAGGCTCTCAGCAACTTAACAAGACCTTGTTTCTAAATTTAAAGGAAAAAAAGGGGGGGGGCTGGGGATTTAGCCCAGAGGTAAAAGGCCCTGGGCTCAATCCCCAGTACCATAAAACAAAAGAAAACCAACATCAAAAAAAAAAACCCAGTTAGCATGAGTTACTAATTCATGTTAGGCCATGCAGGCTTCTGTAGTTAAGTCCTAAAGTTTTAAGTAGCATACCAGACACTCTTCTATCCCAAATCTTGTTTCCTTCGCAGCAGTTACCATGTGAAGCCACCTGCTTTTTCCAGCACCACTGCTTGCCACTGGCGGAATGTCTTCATTGACCTCTTCAGAAGCTTGCGTCTTTATGGGTAGTAAATATTCTTTTGTGGGTCTATTTGATTTTTGGAAGCAGCAAATCATTTGGAGCCATCTGGTGGGCAAGATAAGTAATCAAAGTGGGTAAAAAAAATTTTAATTGGGAACAGTGGAACTATAAAGTACCTTAACTTTTCGAGGTCTCTGAAATCCTCAGAAAGTCAAGGGTCCTGTTTTCTCTCATGTGTGGAAACTAGAGAAAAAGAAAAAATGGGGAGATCTCATGAAAATAAAAAGGAGAGCAACAGAGGAAGGGACTAGAGGGAAGGGGGGAGAGAAAGGGAAGATAATGGGAAATGAAACGGACCAAACTGTTATGTGCACGTACAAATAGAATGACTCCCTGTAATGTGTAATCATGATACACCAGCAAATTTTTTAGCTGTGTGTGGTGCTTCACACCTGTAATCCCAGAACTTGGGATGTTGAGACAAGAGGACTGCAGGTTTGAGAACAGCCTCAGCAACCCAGTGAGAAAAGAATGCCCCTGGGTTCAATCCTCAGTACCACAAAAAAGTAAAGGTCATTAAAGCCTCCCTCCCCCAAAGGTCTCTGAATTCATTTCTAGTATGTTGGGGGAAAATTCCTGTCAATGTAACTTGATAGGCAGGCTCAGGGGCCTCACCTCATTACATCATTCTTCCAGCCTAGGTGAACTCATGCCATTATATATATCTAAATTACACAAAAAATGCTATGGTTGGGTCCTGGTTTGTTTTAAGGAAGTTCATGTAGAAATGATACTTAAGACTTGCTTAAAATTACCTTTTGGTACCATTCAAGTGCAAATTAGTTTTTGTCAGCACTAGAACGTAACATTTAATATTACTGAGCCACACCCATTTTCTTTTCCCAAATTTAGTGAAGACTTGACAAACAGTTCACAATAAGCCAGGTGTGGTGGCACACACCTGTAATCCCAGTACTTGGGAGGCTGAGACAGGAGGATCTCAGGTTCAAGGACAGCCTCTTCAAGTAGAGAGACTCTCATCAACTTAAGGCCAGGGATGGGGTGTAGCTCAGAGGCAATTCTGCCCCTGGGTTCAATCCCCAGCACTTCAAAAAAAAAAAAAAAACTCACAATGCAGGTAAAATTACATTTAATAATCCCAAACTATAGTAATAGAAGAAGCACAATAGGTTTGTCAGAAAATCAGTATAGCCATTTTACTATTAAAGTTTTGCTTAATAATTTATTTAAATAAGATATTTGAAGCAGTTTAGAAAAACAAGATTTGTATTTTATTTCCTTGTAAAAATCTTTACACATGCAGACAAACCAGTGTTAAGAAAGTATTCACCATCATTTAAACAAATAACCACTTAAATAGAACAGTGTCTGCAATTTTCATCTGTATAAAAATAAGATACATTTTTACAGAATTCACGCTCCAGTTTTTATAGCAATAAACAATACACAACTATAATAAAGTACAATTGAACCTGACCATGGTTTTCAATTAGATACTGCTAGGGCATTTTAATGTGCAAAAAAATTTAACATAGTTCCTTTGAAAAGAAAATGTCCTCAGTGTTTCTAGAGACCTAGAGGGTTTTAAGAAATCAAATCCTGATCAGTTTGCTTTCATGTTTTTTGTGAGTCCGTATATCACACTGCAGATAGGTAAAACCAGGAACTGATGCGGGCTCAGAGAAGAGTCAGCGCCTGTGCCTGCTGTGTCCTGAGCGACTGCCACCATGGTGCTTGCCTTTATGGGACCTCTCAAAGGAGCGAGATCGTTCACGCCTGTCCCTATGATGTCCCCTTTCATGCCTGTGTTTCTTGGCAGCATCTGAGTGATCCCGAGACTTGCTCTGAGATCGAGAACGGGACTTTTTCCTTTTATGACCATGTCTATTTGAACTTTTTAAGTCATCTCTGGTATGCTTGGCCTTAAGGTGAGGAGAACCATGATTATGATGTCTTCGAGGGCTTTCACTGTGACTGCGGGACCTGCTTCTTGATCTTGAGCTGTATGTTCCAGATCGACTCCGCCTATTATTATAACTTAGATAATAAAAATTTGAGGTTTAGATTCAGTTTCTACAGGGAATAGATTCTATCGGTTGTTGCTCATAAACAGGTTCAAAACAATCGACTATATCAATGACAGGCCAGAACTGAAGACTCTTCTAAAGCTCTCCACCCCTCACTTCTCTCCCTCCCAAGCCCATAACGTATCAGAGACAAAATGTACATTCCAAGGAGAATGAGTAATTAATAAGTTTTATATTTTATACCAATTATCCTAGAATTACGCTTTTTACTGAGTATCTCCCACATGCTCAAGAGCCACAGGAGCTTGCAATTTAATTATAAAGCTAACAAGCAAAGATTCTTTGGCTTTGGTTAACTTTATTGGTTATTATTAAGACAATAAAATATTCATTTTACTGGGCATGGTGGCGCAGGCCTGTAATCCCAGTACTTGGGAGGCTGAGACTGGAGGACTGCAGGTTCGAGGACAGCCTTAGCAAGCTGTGAGATTCTCAACCTAGCAGGACCATTTCAAAAAATAAAATAAAAAAAAAACTTTCTAACAAACTGAAAGGAAACAATGTTTTCACAATAAACAGGGTAATATATATATATGTCCATAGCATTTTGTGGGCAGTCCCTATACTTTTCCAAAAAGCAAGGGAGAAAACAGAACAAATTAAAATGCCAGTAAGCTCCACACCACAAAGAAGCCAGGCATGGTGGTGGACGCCTGCAATCTCCAGTAATTTGGGAGGCTGAGAAAGGAGGGTGGCAGGTTTGGGGCCAGCCCCAGCAACTTAGTGAGACCCTGTTTCAAAATAAAATAGGGCTGGGGGTATAGCTTGATGGTAGAATGTCCCTGGTTCAATACTCAGTACCACAAAAGAACAACAACAAAAAAAGATACACCACAAGGGCTGGGGATCTAACTTAGCCATAGAGTGCTTCCTAGTATGTGCAGGAAAACCCTGGGTTCAACTCTCAGATGAACTAAGCAGAAACAAAAAATACACCACAAAAGAAAGAAAACAAAACAAAACAAAACAAAACACGCACCCAGAATACATTCCCAAGCTCCCATCTCATAATGTACTTCATGTGTTAAAGGCCTAATCCTATCCTAACCTCGAAAACAGACTATGTTCAATCATTTAAAAAAGCAATAACCTTTCGAGATCACAAATAAGACTGCTTTCCCTAAGGAATCATTCACTTACTGTCTTCTTGGAGTATGTGATCTAGAACGTGATCGTGTTCTTGACCCCGACCGACTTGCACTTCTGCTGTTTCTACTTCTCTTGCTGTCTTTTCTTACACTTTAAAAGAACACAACATTTTAGTTACATAAGTGGTGCATTAGAAAATAAGAACATAGAAGATTCTTCACACCAGTTTTTCCAATTCAAGTACACTCACCCATTATAAGGGCTTTTGGAAGCCTGCTGCCTATCCTCAGGTTCTTTTTTGACAGTCTTCACATTAATAGAGATTGGTGACTTCTCTTCAGCTTTTACTTCTCTTGGTGATGCTTTTAAAACACATAATAATGAAATGTTAACTAACAGATTTAAAGGAAGGCCAAAGTTGTTTCCAAACATAATCCAAAGTATTGTTTCCAAGAACCACCTTTAGCAAATTTTGTCATGAGAAAAAAAAACAGTAACAGCTTCTTAACATTGTTTCTAGGTAACTGATAAATGTTGAGACATCCTAATAATGATACACTTCCCGTGCCCCCAACTCACTTCAGTTTTGAATGTATCTTACATGGTTTAGAGGCTGGAGAAAAACCACCAAGGGTTGATAGAGCTGGAGTTCCATCCGGATTCAATCCTTTTGCTTTTAATTTGGCTTCCTGTAAAGCTACTTTTCTTTTTTCTACTTCTTTTTCCAACAATTCATAGTTAGGCTGTTGGAGAGAAATGAAGTTAATATTTCCCCTTTATTATCATTTACCATCTTGGCACTGACAATATTAGCACCAATTTGGGTAAACAGAAATTACCTTTTTTCTGGTATAAAGCCTAAGGGTCTCTATGCATATTTCCTGGATCTCCTCTTCTGTAGTACCAAAAAGAAGAAACCAATGCGGGCGAGTTGGCAATGGAATCTAAACCATAAAAAATGAAAATTGTTTAAATTTTTGCTGGTTCTTATTGGAACCACTGATAACTCCTGGGATTTGTCCTATAGAACCAAACAGGCTATATACACCTACCTGAAGTGCTCTAGCTGCAAGGTAGATGCAAGCACATGCTATAGTCTCTGGTTGAAAGCGAACAAAAACATTGGTTCGAAGACTGTCATTCATATAATTCCTGAAAAATATTTGAACTATAAGCTTTGTATGCAAACAAACCAGTTGTTCTGAAGCTTACATAAAATTGGAGACTCAATCTACTTTATTCTTTTTTCTTCTCTTACATCATATTCTAGCATATAACAATTCTTAATTCAAAAAACAACAACAACAAAAAAACAAGAGAATGTCCATTCTCAGTTGTCCTATATAAGGTCAAAGTCCTTTCAAATAACTGCACATTATTAGCAATATAGAACTTACCCCTCAAATTTCTTTTAATGCATTTCTATAAAAAGCAATGCTTTGAAAAGTTAATTCTGACATGATTAATTTTAGAAATGAGAAACCAATAAAACTTCAAGCCATTAATTACTGACCATCTCTCCTTTATCCACAATGAAAAGCAGTGTCAACAAGTTCTTTCAAATTTTCACAATAATGTGACAGGGGTAAAAAGGCATTTTTAGTAAGAACCTACCAAGTTACACTTACATAAGAAATCTAAGCTACTTCAGAAAACCTAGGTGGGAAGTGAAGAGCGATAAATACGCATAATAGTCTTATTTACATACCTTTTTTGCAACTATGTATATAAATAAAAACAATAAAATTCTTTAATAAATTGCTAGAATTTTTAGTGAACCTTCCCCCACAATATTCCTAAACTAATAAACTTTACAAGTTGTTTAAACCTGAAGCTGAAATAAAATGGATTATTCCTTTAAAAATGCTTATACCCATAAAACTTCTAAAATCAGTTTTTATAAAAAACATTAAAAAGTCATGCATTTTATAAAAGCAATGAGGCTTTTCTAACATTACTAACATTTACTGAGTCCAAAAGATGCATGGCAGTCATAAAAAAGGCATCTCACTATAAGTCCAGAACATAAAATCTGCTTAAGTTTTGCACATCAACAGTCTTAAGAAAACTGTCGTGGATGAACCACAATCCCCTTGCTTGATCTTAGAACTGTAAATCATATCTGCATCTCAAAGGTCCAAGTTCAAAAACAAATAATACTAACTTCTTAAAAATGAAGTACTTCTTTTAGAATGATTGCCTACAATAAAGAGTTCAGCAGCTATAAATTAACCCAATATGGGAACAGGTGTCCATGTAAAGCTACAAGTCGTAGCTTCCCTTTGATAGAATCATGCTATACACGCTATACATAGAAATTTAGTCAAAGTCCTCATTTTAAAAACCATGTAATTAATAATGGCTGGACAACAAATCTACCAAAAATGAACTATTCATTTTGATAATTACAGGTATACATTAAATACACAGGCATGTTGAATAGTTACTTCTAGAAACAAATATACAAATCCTTTTGACACCCCGACAGAACTAGAAGATGCTGCCAGATGGATATGGACCACTTCAGTGAATCTCGGATGAGAGCTTGCACTGGATTGGCTGGAGAGCAGGGTAGCCAATCAGGCCATCCTGAGGTCATGGGCTGAAGTGCAGAGGGCAGAGTTCTATGACTTACCATCATGGACTACCCTTTAATTAAAGAGTAGAAAAAAGAACAAAGTTAAATTGAGTTCTCCATTAAAAGTAATTATTCAAGCCAAGAAAACAGGAAGCAGAAATAAGCATTATTTACCTTTCAGTTAAAAAAAAAAACAAAAAAAGCCCCCAAAACCTTCTCATTATTTTGGAAAGGGAAAATGAAACTTACTTTATTTCTGCTTCTGTTTTCCTGGCTAGGAAAGAAATGTAAAAAAGCAACTTACCAGGCAGTTTGAACCAGGGTTTGATTACGTTCACATTCTAAGACTTGTAAATACATAACAATGATCTGAAGGACAAGGGGAAAAAATAACTCAGTTTAGCATATATTGAGAGCATAGTTCAAATGAATTAAGTAACTAAAAATGTCAGGCACAAGCCTTAATTCTTCTCTAAATTCCAAATAATACAGACCAACCTAAAATATACCAGAGGTTCAATGTTACTAGATTCTATAAAAATTGTTTACAAGTATGCTCCAAAGTTACAGAGAAAAATTATGATTAATACACTCAAAAAAGAGTATCTTTCATACTTTACTATGTAATGGGCACTGTGCTATATTATTTCATCTAATTCACCAATGTACATTTTACATTTCAAAAAATCCCATGGACTGTTTTTAAAGTTACAAAGGAGCTATGATAAATTGTCATGCTAAGTATGAATACTGCAGTAAATAAACACTAATATTTCTGCAGTAAAGCTTACCACACTGAAGTATGATAAAGATTACACACAAATAGCTTGAACTCAGTCCATGTCAGCTTACCACACTGAAGTATAATAAAGATTACACACAAATAGCTTCAGCTCAGTTCATGTCAAGTGTTTCTGGATCCCTACTATCATTATTACTCCCATTTCACAATTTTGAAAAGTGGAAATTGGGCAATGTCACTTAACAGCAGAGCCATGTTTCTATCCCAGAAAGTCCTGATCCAGGCACCCACTCCTGCAATCACTGTGCTATTGCCCACACTGATAACATGAAAGTCAGTAGATGCTGAGAGAAACTTAAGAACTTTCAATAACATTAACAGTGAGCAGCCACCACTCCCTTTGAACTTTTCTGGCTGTGTGGTGCCAGGCACTTTTTTTTTTCTTTAATAGCATTGGGCAATGAACTCAGGGTGAATGCTCTACCACTGAGCTAACATCCCTAACCCTCCCCCTTTAAAAAGCTGTCAATTTTCTTAGACAAGGTCTTGTTGCTAAGTTGCCCAAGCTGGCCTGGAATTTGCTATCCTCTTGCCTCAACCTCTGGAGTTGCTGGGATTAGAGGTATGTGCCGCCATGCCTGGCTCCCAGGTACTTTTGCAGATGTATGTTATTCATTCCTCAGAATGAGGCTTACTACCATCTATTTTCTAGGTGGGAAAACTGAGACTTAAACAGTTATCTAGAATCACATTTAAGAGTGAAGATTTGAACCTATGCCGTGACTCCCATGTCACTGATATATCTCAACTTCCAAAAGAATGCTTTATTAAAACAAAGGTTAATTTTCAAGCACATAACTCAAGTAAAATAGAAACTTCAAAAAGGCCCTGATACTTACAAAATACAATTTCTTTAATCTACAACTCACCTTATGGGGATGCTTGACATGAACACAAAATCCCAACTCCTTTAGCACCCTCCTCTCTGCCTTGATAACTTGATTTTTGGTGTTAATGTAGTTCTGATCAAGGATCAGGGGGCTTGGAGTCCTATAGTTTGTAAGAAATAAAATCAAAACTGTTTTGCACATCCAAAAAATTTTATTTGTGGCATCTCCATTTTCCCTTCCAACCAACTATTGGCAACAGAAACCAGCTTTTTAAACTCCTGCTAACAAGTTAAAGCATTAATCTTGTGCTGTCCAAGTTATACTAATTAAATTTGTACATCTAAACTTCAGTTCCTAAAGGTACTAACTCAATTCCAACAACAATGACAACATCACTCAAATACTGTTGGACTGATCCCTGTTCACTTTTTCATCTTGGATTTATATACTTAATTAGCTTCATGATACCATGATTATCACAAACCTCATTAGCCTCCAGAGACTTTCCAATGACAAAACTAATGTGATCTTGAAAAGACTAACAGTATTATAAA
The DNA here is from genome assembly GCA_004027185.1 of Glis glis. Taxonomy (NCBI): domain Eukaryota; kingdom Metazoa; phylum Chordata; class Mammalia; order Rodentia; family Gliridae; genus Glis; species Glis glis. The sequence continues at coordinate 14,439 of PVJS01007669.1, read as the reverse complement.
TCCTCATAAGAACAATATTTTACTCATTTTATAAAATATCAACTCTTAGCTAGTTTATGGCCAAAATAAAAACAAGAGGGAAAACAGCAGGCAGCTAATTCAGATTTCCTGGGAGGGGGGGGGTTTGTTTAAACCAATTGTTCTAAGAACATATCACCACTGCTTAAAAAAAAGGTGAAAACCAAAGATATATCTCAATTGCCAAAATCTTAAAAATCAAGTTTGAAACCCAAGTCATCTACGAGTTCTAGGGCTAAATCTGGTCACGGATATAGTCATAGGTAATGTTTTAGTGTGCAATGCAAGAGAACAAAAAACCGTAGCAAGGCTACTCTGTGCCAGACTAAATCTTGGTAGCTTCAACAGCTTCTATGATATGAAAGGCTATCTATGTCAACATTCAGTGCTTTGAAAACAGCACACAAAAATTATGCTGTCCCCAGTGTTGTTTTTTTATACAGGAAAAAACCCAACCATTTGCACTAAAAGATATACTTATGTCTTCAAATTTAAAACCAGCCATTTAGTTAGAAAATGGAATGACTTTCATTTTTAAAAGTCTATAAAATTTACTGTGTCCTTCAATACATTCTTAGATCCAAAAAACAAAATTTTCTTTCTTTACATTTTTATTAAGACATGATTATATGGCTAAGTATATGGGTAGAACATTTAAGTATCTTCCCACATACTCAATTCAGTTTCAGTCAAAGATTTAAGAGTTTTGCTCTGGGCAAAACACAACCTCTGTTTTTTTTTTTTTTTCTGTGGTGGTGCTGGGGATTGAACCCAGGGGCATTCTACCTCTGAGCTACACCCCCAGCCCTATTTCATTTTTTATTTGGAAATAGGGTCTCGCTAAGTAAGTTGCTAAGGGACCTCAATAAGTTGCTGAGGCTGGTGATTTTCCTGCCTCAGCCTCCCAAGTACTGGGATTACAGGTGTGCACCACCACATCCGGCACAACATTTTAAAGATTGTCATTCTCAATACTTATTATGCCAATATATATCTGATGCAGAAAATGCAACCACGTGTGTGTGTGTGTGTGGTACTGGGGAGTAAACCCAGAGGCCTTCTACCACTAAGCACATCCCCTGAGTTGTTTTATTTTTTATATTGAAACAGGGTCTCACTAAGTTGCTGAAGTTGACCTTCAACCTGTGATCCTCCTCTGTCTCATCCTCCTAAGTAAGTACTTGGATTACAGATGGGCAACCACCACACCTGACTATGTAATCACATTTTAAAAACAAAAATTTAAATACATCCACTTGAAAGTTTGAAAACAATGAGATCAGCTACATTAACCACCCCCATCCCTTGACATGTAATCAGAGACCAGCTATGACATATTTTCCTTATTTTCTCACATTATTAAAGAACTGGAATGCTATTTGACCTGACCTAATTATTCTATATAGTTTTATCAAATTACATTAAATAAAAGTTGGCAGAGCTGACAGTATAAAAAAGAGCAAAATAGTTGTTACTTAATGCCAAAAACATTGCCTTCACTAAGCTCAATGCGGAATGAGGCCACCAGTTCTGGGAATGGGCTACTCTCTAACACTATGATGGTGCCATTTCATCAGGACAAGCTACACAACGCTCTGGGGAAAAAAACTCCAAAATTTAACACATATGACAGCAACCAAGATACACACGAAAACACACCGCAAAGCTCTTCAGTCTTATCATATTACAAGAAATATAGGGAGAAACACTCAAATTCACTTCAAACTCTCTAAAGGGAGACTAGTTATCTGAGGTTTTCCTTCAACTGACATTAGGAGATAAAACATCCCCGGTGTTATTGCTGCACACCGTTTAACTCTTAACCCCCTGCAATACAGACAGTAAGATGTACCATTAAAATACCTACAAAAACACAATTTTATAAAAGCAAAGTTCTTTTTAACCATTTATATGATCGAAATTACCTATACCTTTTACTAAGAAAACCTGTTTTACAAGCTGCCTTTAAATGGTGATAAAATTCATTTTTTCTTGCAATTAAGCAGCTGAACACTTAATTGAATTATGGCTACTATCAGGTCCCAAACCAGGCCCCGTCACTAAGTAATTCTACTTACACTATTTTCCATCTGTGCTGCCATTAATTGTTACTTTCCTTATATTTTTTACTTTAAATTAGCCTGAAGAAATAAGCTATTTTACTATAATGCAATGATATACTCAACTCCTTGCTTAGTCCTGCTATTACCCACAGTTTTCAGTTATTTTTGTGGATATATGTTATCTTCATTTTGTTCAGAATGGTTTTACCTCACAAATCAAAGAAGGCTCAAAGAACACAAATTTACAAGTACCTTACAGAGCTTATTTTATATCAGAAGTAGAAAATTCTCTCCATAAATCAGCAGTAAGCAAAGGTTCCAGAAAAAGATTTAAGCAAGGGTTTTTTTTTGGGGGGGTACTGGAGAATGAACCCAGGGGATTCTACCTCTGAGGTATACTCAGTCCTATTTTATTTACTATTTAATTATGAACAGTGTCTCAAGTTGCTGAGACTGGCCTTAAACCTACAATCCTGTCTCAGCCTCCCAAATACTGGAATTATAGGCATGTACCACCACACTTAGCTAGCAAGAGCTTTCTTATATAATAGAGCCCAATCAGTACTTTTGTAGCAAAACACTAAATTGGATTAAGACTTGCTACAATTTCTTCCACAATCAGGTAAAGTTTGGTTTGTTTAAAGAGGCGGCACTTAAAAATCTCTTGAGAAAAAAGTCTATGTATCTAGAGAAACCAGGAATATTTTTGTTATCAACACTCAAACTACTGAACACCACCCTCCTCTGCTCAAAGTTTCTATTGTAAGATCTTCCTGATTAATTTTAACGTGGCAGCAATTTTCAAATAATAGGGAATCTTGGTCTTTGGTCATTATAACTTTATCTGGTCGCTGCTTTTCTTTAACATGATTAATGTAACTTTAAAACAACTCAACAACTAAAAAAATTCAGAATCAGGATGTACAAAAACACAAGTAGTCTCACTCACATGTTAGGAGGACAGAGACTTTAGAACTAGTTTTTCAAGAGACTATAGTAAAACCAGAGAAGCAGTAATAAGGAGGCAGATTGCTACTCAATACACAGAAATTTGTAATGCCTACTTCAAAGTATGAACATTAGAGGTGTCTAAACAAACCAAAGGCTACCTGTAGAACCACAAAAATAAACTCCAGGTAGTTGTTAGACTAAATGACAATAACACTTAAGAGCCTTCCAATTTTGCGACCTGTAGATATATATTTAAAAATACCACAACAGAGTCACCAGCAAGAGTGGATAAACCAGCCTTTGAAAATTTCACTGTTTTCTTTTAAAGACAAACTTTTAAGAATCTTAATAAGGGCTCCTTAAAATTACCAAAAAACCCTTAATTTACTGTAACAATACAACATATAAAAAGCAAATTATATTTGGAAACTACTGAAATGAAAAAGCAATTTCCCTTAAAATTCAGCCATTTATTCTGAATTGAAGACAATCATCAAACTATATAAAACCAAATGACCCAGGCTGAAGACTAGACAATGGTACTTTAAAAAAAACACCTCTGGTGATTCTACAGTGTAGCCAAGACTGAAAATCAATGACCTGAGGGCCTTATAAATAATGTCTCCCCGTAATTACCAACATCACAGAATTTAAAGTTATGCACAAACTAAACTAAAAACAAACATCATCAAAACAAAATGATATGCTTTACCTTACCAAAGTGTAACGCTGACAATACTTTCTAATGACCTATGCAAAAAAAAATTACTAAGCTGTAGTTCTAATAACTTGGACAGCAAAGACAAAAGCTTTTAACAAGAAACAGGAGTTTTTCTAAATGGTTCAGCAGTGGCCAACCTGTTAGTCCCCGATTCCAGTGACCTATTCTCAGAGCACTGGCTTCTCCTTGGGGATTTTCGATACTTCACTCACTGTTGCCATGACGACAGCTTCATCGCTATGTACCACTCCACATCACCCAGGCTTTGGTAAATGTAGCTGGTCGCTGTATAGTCGGTTGCAAGGGAAAAAAGAGTTGAAGTTAATGACATATACAAGTTACGTGTCTGAGTAAACTTGTAATATGCATAGAAACACTTTTACATCTGCTTTTAAAAAGGGGGCCTTCCATGCAATTAACAACTCCTTTTAAATTTCATGCTACAATCAGAACTTCTAAGGTTGAAACAAAATAGAATTCTCTGTAATAATGACCAAAAAAATGCACCGTTATATCACACAGTTAAGTGGGACTATTTTAAATTCCAAGATTTTTATAATTAATACCCCATGCTGACATCAAGGAAGATATCACAGGAAAACTTCAAAAAAGATAATCATGTGATTGTATAATAGCTGGCTCAATGATTCAAATACTACCAAAAAACTTTCTTTAAGCAATCTTCTGACTACAAAAAGACTTGTATTAATGTCATTTTGTTTTAAAACACCCTGAGTAAACCAGCCACATGTCTAAATACAAATTTAAGTTCAGATCATACTAAATACTAATTTGAAATATTCTCATTTCCCAAGGATTTCTCAAGAAACTGAAGATATTTTGAAGCAAAATAAAAAATTACTCTAATCCTGGACATAGTGATTTAGAAGATGAGGAAGAAAATGTATGTAAGAAAACTAAAAAATGCTATGAAAAGTATCTAGATAGCAATGTTTCAGACTTTTTGACTAGGAGCATCATTTAAAAATTACTGTAATATTTTCTTGTCTGGATAGTTTCATTACAGCCAACTGAGATTCTGCCAACAAGGACTACTTATGTAGGATACTGATTTGGCACTGAACAACACCCAATCCCCAGAACAACTTAGAATCCTTTTATAACCACCTTCCTCTCAAACTTAGTACATTTGTCTGACACCACCACAATTCCTTAGTGAACAATAAAGCTAACCTACACCACAAATATCCTTCTGCAGCATGTACTAGAAGTCACCTGTAGATACATATACAGGAAGCCCTGCAACAAACTTTTAGTACTGCCTCAGACGAACACATAGGTCCACATAATAAAGTTACTGGTTACCACAACACCTAGAAGATACTATTTCTGTCTCTGTATTTTCTTACAAGAGCAAATAAACGGGCCGTATCTAAATTCAACTCGTCTTATGAGTTATTTCTCTAACCCACTCACTGAATCTGACCAAAACAAAATACCTGTTTAATCCCTTTGACTTCAAAGTTCACAAACTTTATCATCCTGCAGTCCTTTCAGATCCGGTAATATGCGATATATCGTAGTTCAATGTTGAGAAGTACTCTAACAAAAGCCAACCTCGATTGATGAAGAATTAACTGGGACTTCACGTAGAAAAACAATCTACACAGAACTTTGCCACAGTATTAACTTGGACTACAGTGTTTAAATGCCCAGCCTTCAGTCTTCCAGAGAGGGGAGGGAGAAAATAACTTACAGAACACACACTTGAGCCAAAGTATTCCCTTTCTTGTTTAATCTTAAGTCAATGGACTGGCTTCACAGCACTGTTAGGACTTCCATAAACGCAACTGCCTCTACAAACTTTCAGATAACTGGTTAATTAGGATTTTTTTCAAATTAATTTAAGTATCAGTGTTCCTGTGAGTTTTAACACCTAAATTAAAGTCAGTTTTTTTATTCATACTGACTTGAGAGAAAGATGGTTTGATTTGATGATTGGTGCACAGTAAAGCAGTAGAAATAGATACTGTGTTCAATAATGCCAATCTTACCTTTTTCCTCTCAACTGGCGGAGGTGGTGGAAGACATTAATCACATCTCTTATTCTTCTAGGTGCTTCTTCAATTTTTGACGCAAGATTAATACAGGCCATGGCAACAATCTAAAAGAACACACGAACAGACAAAAATAATTTTATACTACTGAGCTGTAAAGTTAAATTTGGAAAACACACCCCTCACTCAAAATTTAACTTTTCTTGGTACTGGGGATTGAACCCAGGGACTTTCTACTTCCCTTTTTATTTTGAAACAAGTCTGGCTAAGTTGCTGAGGCTGCCCTCGAACCTGCGATCCTCCTGTCTCAGCCTCCCAAGCACTGGGATTACAAGCGTGTGCCACCACCCCGGGCCCCAATGAACTTATTTTTACCCAGAAACTACACAATGTCCAGGACCTCTGGTGATGGCGGGGAACCAAACAAACCTAAAACCAACATTTCTAGACCACAGGCTCACTAGCCAATCCAGTACTCCACTTCTTATTGCCCAACGCCTCTTAACTTTGGACCCAGAGTAAAGCTAAGTCTCAACGGAATTGTGCGGTTGGTGGAAAACTCTGACTCTCGGTAAGAGGGCACGTGGGCTCGGGATCCATTTTCTAGTTTCGGAAGCTCGTTCTCAGGGCCCCACGTCCCGGCGAGCGAGAACTTGGTACAAAGGCCTGAACTAACCACTCCCTTTCTGGAAAAGCTGGCGCTGACTCGGCCTCCTTCCCACTTCCGGATGAAGCAAGTCCCTTTCCACCCGCCCCCGCAAGGCTCACCTCGAAACTGTGTTTGACGAACGACTTGGAGTAGAAGAAACGGTGGAACAGCACCTGCCCGGTCGCCATCGCCACCTGCAGACGGAGGAGAAGCGCGCGGGGTCAGGCGGGCCGGCGCGCCGCCATTTTGTGTCGCGCTGCCCGCCGCGATCCGGACCTCCCCGCCACCCCGATCCGGCGTCCCCGCCGTCGCAGATCCCGGGCCCCGCCGGCCCGCACCAGGCCCCGCGGGCCGCGCAGACCGAGGGCCGGCGGGGAGACCGGGCGGCGGGCCGGGCCGGCACTGACCTGCGGCAGCCGGAGCAGGATGCCGGCGGCCTGGATGAGCTCGCAGCCCAGGATGCGCAGATCCGTCTCGCTGGGTAGGTCCAGCCCGTCCTGCATGGACGGCGTGGGCGACAGCCTCTCCTCGGGGATCAGCGAGTGGTCGATGGTGAGCGAAACCTCGGAGTACAGACGGTCGCCGATCAGGATGCCCCCCGCCGTGGTCGCCCCGGAGCCGGGCCCGGGCCCGCCTGCGCTCGGGGCGGCCGAGGCGGCGGCGGCGGCGGCAGCGGCGGTCGGGTGAGGCCCGGAAGCCATGGTGCCAGCGAGCTGCACGCACCCAGACGCAGCCGCAGCCCGGCGAGACTAACAGCTCCCGGCGCGCAGGCCTTTGACCGCGCGGCCGCCTCACGCCGCGTGCGCGTCCGCCTGACGTCAGCACGCCGCGCCAGCTAGTCCCTGCGGCCGAGTGCGCCTGCGCCGTGCGCGCGGCGGCGACGCGACGCCTTCCGCCACGCCCTGCCCTGGGTCGGCCGGAAAACCCCTGCTTCAAAAATAACCCGGGGGCGCGGACGTTGCGTAGGCGGAGAGCACGCCAGGAGTCCCGCTCGCAGTGCCTGCCGCAGCGGACAGAGTAGGAGAAGTCAATCTCTATTTTTTCCTCTCGCAGTTCCCCCAATTTAAAGGTAAAATAACTATCCTGATCCAAAAATGCCAGAACCTACAATTGGAAGAAAACAATACTCTCGGTTTACTCCACCCGTCCTGTTGTCCCGCGCTTGATCCTTAGAGACATGACCGGCTAAGGATGAGAAACCTTTATTTCTTGTGGTACTGGGGACTGAACCCAGGGGCATTCTAACTCTGAGCTACATCCCCAGTCCTTTTTATTTTTTATTTCGAAACAGGGTCTCGCTATATTGCTGAGGCTGGCCTCGAACCTGTGATTCTCCTGTCTCAGCCTCCCAAGTACTGGGATTACTGCGTGCCCCACCACTCAGAGTTAAAAAAAAAAAACTCAGCATCGTATTACATTGTGAGCCCTTTTATGTGAAATTAGCAATATGTGTACATTGTATGGGGCTGGTGGTATACCTCGGTGATAAAAGCAAGTGCCTAGCACGTTTAGTCCCCCGCACAAAACAATGAAACACCCAAACAAACAAAAAAACCCACAAAAGCCCAATCCGTATACATTGTATAGAGACATGTATCCATCTGGAAGGATACACATCATGCTTTTACTTGTGAGGAAAGTAAAGGGATAGTGTTGGTGAAATTTTGGGGAATACAGGTAGGTGGGAGATAGTCATTGTTTACTTTGTATACTTTATTGCAGCACTTCTCAAACTATTGGTTTACTTTGTATACTCTCTTGCTAAAACTGTCAGTTTACTTTGTACACTTTATTGTAATGCTTCTCAAACTATTGGTTACTATTGGTATATCCTATTGCAATGCATCTCAAAGTATGGATTACTTTGTATACTTTATTACAATATTTCTCAAGCCACCTATAGTGAAGGAACAATTCTTGCAACATAGTGTGGAATTTACTTCTATAAAATCCAATAAAGATGAATTACTAGTAAAATGAAATTTTAAAAGACATTGAAAATGCAACCTGAATTGTTCATCATTAGCTTAAACAGACATTCAGTCAAATTGCCATAGACATTTCCAAACATTTTCTTTCTATTTCTTTACTCATAACAGTTCAGAGTTAGGACGTGCTGTTCCATCCACAGGCCACACGCCACTCTTTAAATGACATTAACTCTTTGATAAGCCAGTCATGGTGGCGCACACTTGTAATCCCAATACTTTCAGAGGCTGAGAGGGGAGGATCACAGGTTTGCCACCAGCCTCCGCTACTTAGTGAGGCCCTGTTTCAAAATAAAGAATAAAAAATAGGACTGGGGTGTAACTCAGAGGTAGAATGCCCCTGGGTTCAATCCCCAGTACAGCAAAAGAAAGAAAGAAAGAAAAAAAAGCCGGGCGTGGTGGCGCACACTCATATCCCAGTACTTGGGTGGCTGAGACAGGAGGATCCCAGGTTCCAGGACAGCCTCAGCAAGTAGTGAGCCTCTCATCAACCTAGCGAGACCCTGTTTCCAAATAAAAAGAAAATAGGGCTGAGGGTATAGCTTGGAGGTAGAATGCCCCTCCTGAGTTCAATCCCCAGCACCAAAAAAAAAAAAAAAAGAAAGAAAAGAAAAGAAATGACATTACTCTTTTTTTCCATTGAAAATATATGACTTAAAGAATTGCAATCTTTGCACACACTTGAAATCCCATCTACTCAGGAAGCTGAGGCAGGAGGATCACACATATGAGGCCAACTTGGGCAACTTAGGGAGACCCTGTCTCAAAAAAGATGGGGAGAGGTAGGGATGTAGCTCAGTGGTAGAATGCTTGCTTCAAATGCTCCAGGAGAGCCTGGATTCAATCCCCAGTTTATGTGTATACGTTGTTGGGGGTGGGTGGGGTGGGGAGTTTTGCAATGAATTTTTTTGTGTGTGTGTGTGGTACCGGGGATTGAACCCAGGGACATTCTACCTCCGAGCTACACCCCCGGCCCTATTTTTTATTCTTTATTTTGAAAACGGGTCTCACTAAGTTGCGGAGGGCCTCACTAAGTAGCTGAGGCTGGCCAGAACCCAGATCCTCCGGTCTCTGCCTCCCAAGCACTGGGATTACAAGCGTGTGCCACCACGCCTGGCGCAATGAATTGTTTTGAAAATTTTCCAGCTGGGCATTGTGGCACACGCTTGTAATCCCAGTACTTGGGAGGCTGAGACAGGAGGATCACAGGTTTGAAGCCAGCTTTAGCAATTTAGCGAGGCCCTCTGCAACTTAGTGAGACCTTGTTTCCAAATAAGAAATAAAATCGGGTTGGGGGTATAACTTGGAGGTAGAATGCCTCTGGGTTCCATCCCCAGTACCCCAGTACCAAAAAAAAAAAGAAAAGAAAAGAAAAAGAAAAATTTCCAATTGCATTTCATTCTCATATTACTAGAAACAGGCAGAGAAATGACCTAAAGAATGGAGTGATTTTATAGACAAGCAAAAAAGGGAACAAAGGGAGGTAATATATGATCTGGGTTTTAAAGACTACATATATAGGTAGTTATCAGAAAGATGAGGAAGAGCATTTTAGGCAAAGGGAAAACAAGCCCAGCCTGGGAGGTTTGGGATGCTGGATGTGTTGAAAAGTTCAGGACCATCTGGCCGGGCGTGGTGGTGCACGCTTGTAATCCCAGTACTTTGGGAGACGGAGACCGGAGGATCCGGGTTCGTGGCCAGCCTCAGCTCTGTCTCTCTCTCTCCCGTCTCTCTCTCTCTGTCCCTGTCTCTCTCTCTATTTAGTGAGGCCCTCTGAAACTTTGTGAGACCCGGTTTCAAAATAAAGTATAAAAAATAGGGACGGGGGTGTAGCTCGGAGGTAAAACGCAACTGGGTTCAATCCCCGGTACCGCCAAAAAAAAAAAAGAAAAGAAAAGTTCAGGACCATCTGTTATTGAGCCTTCCCAGCATCCAATCTTGCTTCCTCGGTTTTCCCTTGGGGAGGCACACCATTTCCATTCTCAGTGAATGTATTTTGGGTGGGGTTGACCTCTTCCCCAGTCAGAGAAGTAAAAGTAGGGTTGGTTAGATATAGGACAGTAGGCCAGCTGTTTTGTAGTTATCAAAATTAGAATTCTGTCCTCCCATGGAGTCTTGAAGACTGGTCTTACTCTTTTGATGGTTATATTCCTGAGAATGGTTCTCCATCCTTGAGAGATGCTTATGAGCTGGAAAAGACACATATTTATACTTGTAAGCCCTTCTTTTGGTAAATTCCCATCAGACCTTGTGGCTCATGAGCAAGGACTAGGTGTTAGTGGTGATGGGACTTGGAAATGCCCCTAAACCATGGAAAGGTCTTAGCAAGTCCCTGAAAATGGCACTTAAAAAATGATTCTTTCTTTTTTATACTTTTATTGATGCATTATAGTCTCACATCATAATTTAGTTCACAGTGATAGTGACATACGTGCACACAGCACTTGGCGGGCTTTCCCCCGGCTCCCTCCCCACTCCTCCCCTCCTTCTCCATACAAGATATTGAGATTGGCATTGGTATCCTCACATATGTACATAATGTCAATGGGAGTGATTCTTTCATTGATTCTCCCCCCCCCCCCTTCTAGACCATCTTCCTCATGCCACTGGACTTTCTTCTCCATTATCTGAAGTCCCTTTGGTATCACAATTACTCCCTAACTTCCACATATGAGAGAAAACATACAGCAAGCAAAGCAACAGAAACAGTGATAAAAAACCTTCCATCAAAGAAAATCCCAGGTCCAGATGGATTCCCAGCTGAATTCTACAAAACCTCTACAGAAGAACTAAACACAATACTTCACAAGTTTTTCCATGAAATTGAAAGAGATGGAAATGAGGCCAGTATCACCTTAATACCAAAACTGAATAATGATCCCTCAAAAAAAGAAAAAATACAGACCTGTTCCATGATGAACATAGATACAAAAATTCTAAACAAAGTACTAGCAATACACATTCAAAACACATATCAAGAAAATTGTACAGCATGACCAAGTTTGTTTCATTCCAGGAATGCAAGGCTGGTTCAACACACACAAATCAATACATGTCATTCACCACATAAATAGAACTAAGGACAAAAATCACATGATCATCTCAATAGATGCTGAAAAAGCATTTGACAAAATTCAACACCCATTCATGTTAAAAACACTGTAGAAAACTGGAATAGAAGGAACTTACCTCAACATCATTAAGGCAATATACAATAAACCGAAAGCCAACATCATATTGAATGGGGGAAAACTGAGAGAATTCCCTTTAAAATCAGGAACAAGACAAGGATGCCCATGTTCACCACTCCTTTTCAATATAGTACTTGAGACTCTTGCCAGAGCAATAAGGCAAGAGAAGGAAATCAAAGGATTTCAAATAGGAAAAGAAGAATTGAAATTATCTCTATTTGCAAATGCTATCCTATACTTAGAAGACCCAAAACACTCAACCAAAAGACTTCTAGAGCTGATTAACAAATTCACAAAGTAGTGGGATACACAATCAATCTTAAGAAATCAGTAGCTTTTCTATATGCCAACCATAAATCCACTGAAAAAGAAATCCAGGAAACAATTCCATTCACAATAACCTCAAAAACAATAAAATATCTAGGAATAAATCTAACCAAGGAGGTAAAAGACCTCTATAATGAAAGTATAAAAACTAAAAGAAATTGAAGATCTTAGAAGATGGAAAGATCTTCTATGGTCTTGGATAGGTAGAAAATGAAAATGGTCATTCTTCCAAAAGTGATCTACAGAGTCAAGGCAATCCCTATCAAAATACCAATGTCATTCTTCACAGACCTAGAAAAAGCAGTCCTAAATTTCTATGTTCTTTTTAAAGATTGAAAGCTATAGTTTTTGTTGTTATTGTTTGCTATGTTTTGTTTTTGATACTGGGAATTGACGCCAGGGGTATTCTACCTCTAAACTACACTCCAGCCCTTTAAAATTTTTATTTTGAAACAGGGTCTCACTAAATTGCTGAGACTGGTTTCAAACCTGCTATCCTCCTGTCTCAGCCTCCCAAGTACTGGGATTACAGGCATGTGTCATTGTACCTGGCAATTTTTGTTTTGTCTTGTTTTGAACAATGAAGTGTCCGATCCCTTTCAGTAGTGCTTATTTCTGATACACGTTCAATACAAGCAGAATTTCACTGAAGAAACATTTAGAAATAAGAATTACCTTTTCTGAAATTCCCTACACATTTTAATTCATTTTTTCAGAGGAAACAAAGTAACTCTGGGAATCTGAGGAATATACTTATTAGTCATTTTAACATTTAAAACAAAGTAAAGCAAAACCAAAAATAAAGGAACACCATATCAACTTCTCTGGATCTAGTCCTGTCTCTTTAATCTAGAAAAATTACATAGTTTTTTGTTTTTATCTTTTGTGATACTTTTCATGATTCCAGGCCAATTGTTTTGCAGCATGCCTCTTAGTTTGAACTTGGCTCATTGTTTCCTCATTGTTTCCTCATGATTAGGCTCAAGTTAAACATTTTTCCAGTAATACTCTATAGCTGATGGGTCCTTCTTTGTGTTTCCCTAAATATTGTCTATTTCATCCAATTATTTGTTAATTTTGATCATTTGGTTGACGTGGTGTTCACTAACTTTCTCCATTGTAAAGTTACCTTTACGTCCCCAAAATTAACATGTAATCTGTGGTGTGGTTCTTTGATAATAAATTGCATCCTTAATAATATATCACATACATTAGAGAAGAAAAATTGTCCATAATGAAATTTTGGAGTTAGAATGAATCATTTCAACAAACCTCTAGTGAGTCAGATCATTAAGACTATGTTAATATAGGTGTTAAGTAAAACAAAGTGGTAAACTGCCCAGCAGAGTATATTGAATGATCAATCAGAATTTTGTTTCTTCCAATGCCCAGCTGTGTTCTTTCTAGTACAGCTGGTCTAGGACAAGTCTAACATCTTACAGTGAAACTGATACCTATGTAATTAAAAAGAACTAGGTCTCTCTGAATGCACCATAAGGTGCTTTAAAGGGAATTTTATTTGGATTGATTTAAATTATGTATATTGTGACATCAGCCTCATTGCAGAAGTAGTTTTGCCTCAGGAAAGTGGTTTTTTTTTAACATTCTTTACAAAACCAGATATTGCTCATCTGCCACACCTTAAAATTACCACAGAACAAGATTTTCTTCTTTTTTGGTACTGGGCAGTGAATACTCATTATACCCTTATGCCCGACTACATACTCACTATGCCCTGGTGAGAACACAGGGGCATTCTACCTCTGAGCTACACCCCCAGCCCTTTTTACTTTATTTTTTAAAATTTTGAAACAGGGTCTCAGCTATCAGGGAAGTTGGTGAGGGTCTTGCTAAACTGCTGAGGCTGGCCTGGAACCTGAGATCCTCCTGTGTCAGCTTCTCAAGTACTAGGATTACAAGCATGCACTGCCACACCCAGCTTGAGGTAGGATAGGAGAAATAAATATTAGGTAGAAAGGAGATGAACTGGGAAGGAAAGGGAAAATATATTTTTTAAAATCTAGAAACATCATAATATTTACACCCTACAATGTGTGTTTTATCTTAGGCAGAAGCCTCAATAGGTCCAAACTCTTAATCTAATGCCACCCTACAGGATCTATGTTCTGTCTGAAGCAAAAGCCTCAATGAGCCCACACCCTTAATCACACTGTCCCCTCTCCCCACCTGAGATTCCTGAGGTGCTTAAACAAAGGATCCATAAGGAGGGACGAGGTCAGGCCCTGCCCGGTGACCACCCATCTCCTTATGGAACCTGAGGATTAAGAAGTGTGAGACCTCACCCCAGCTGTGCCACCCTACCCACCCCCTTGATGAGGTAGACTAGAAGAGATAAAATTTTAGGTAGAAAGGAGACAAATTGGGAAGGGAAGGAAAATATAGTTTTAAAAATCTAAAATACTCCTTAGCTTGCCCTTCAAGACTTGCGTGGAGCCGGGCGTGGTGGCGCACGCTTGTAATCCCAGTACTTTGGGAGGCGGAGACCGGAGGAT
>PVJS01007668.1:0-55355 GCA_004027185.1 Glis glis | reverse complement strand
AGAAAAATTAGGGATCCATGCCCGGAAGTATCCGGCCAGTCCCAAAAAGGAGAGAATCTCGTCTTTGGTTTTGGGGCATGGGAGGGACTCAATGAGGGGTTTTCAGTTTAACGTAATGGCTTTTAATTGATGGGAAATCTGGATTCCTAAATAGAGTACCTGGGTCTGGGCTAATTGTACCTTTTGGGGAGATACTCTGTATCCCCAGGAAACAAGGAAATTTAGGAGAGTATAGCTATCCGACTGTGACACTGAGAGGGAGGGGCTAGACAGAAGATCATCGACATACTATAGGAGAATAGAGGATGTAAACTTTAGGTCTTGAAGGTCCTTTGCTAGAGTTTGGCCAAATATGTGTGGGCTCTCTCTAAACCCCTGAGGGAGGACAGTCCAGGCCAACTGTTGGGACTGCTGTGTGTCCGGATCTGTCCATGTGAATGCAAACAGGTCCTGAGAGCCTGGGTCTAAAGGAATCATAAATAAAGCATCTTTAAGGTCAATGACAGAAAAGTGGGTGGCCATTGATGGTATGCGGGAGAGAAGAGTGTACGGGTTGGGAACCAGGGAGTGGATGGGTTTTACTGCCGTGTTGATGAGGCGGAAGTCTTGAACCAGGCAAAAGGACCCATTAGGTCTCTTTACAGCAAGTATTAGTGTATTGTATGGAGAGTGGGCAGGTCTAAGAAAGCCCTTACAAAGGAGGTCTGCGATGAGAGGTTGAAGGCACCTCAGGCTAGTGGTCGGAAGCGGATATTGGGGTTTGTTGGGAAAGTTGTAGGGGTCCCTTAGGTGGACTTGAACAGGAGGACAATGCTAGGGAGGGAGTTTGAGTGTCCCAAACCTCAGGAGTGACCAGATGCTCGGGAACCGGGGGTGACGGATTATTTTCCCTCTGTTCATTTTCTGAGACTGTGAGAAGAATAGTTTTAGGGGAGGAAATGGGAGTGGAGGAGCTGGGGAGCAGGATAACAGAGGCCTGTGATTTGGCCAAAATGTTTCTCCCTAGTAAGGGGATGGGGCAATGGGGTAAAATTAAAAATTGATGAGCGAATAAGTGGTGATGTAGGCGGCAGGATAAGATAGATGTCTTATGAGGGTGAAAGGCTTTACCATCTATCCCTTGTATGGTGGAGGTAGAGGGAGAGGTGGGTCCCCAGAACTCCCTTAAGACTGAGAACGTGGCGCCTGTATCCAACAAGAATTTAATGGGGCAGCCATCCACGTGAAGAGTAACCCGGGGCTCCTGTGAGGCTATGTCAATGGCCGAAGTGGAAGACCCCGGGCCCCGTCAATCCTCTGCCGCCAGGCCCAGTAAGGGTGACAGTGGCCCACCTCCCCTTTGGGAAGTGGGGCAATCGCCAGCCCAATGTCCGTGCTGAAAGCATTTTGGGCACGGGTGTGGGGGCGGCGGGTAGTATGGGCATTCCGATATCCAGTGTCCCTTCAGGTCACATTTGGGACATGGCCGGGATGGGGGCCTCGGGGTTGTACACGCCTTGGCCCAGTGGCCTTCCTTGCCACATTTAAAACAAGGTCCCGGGGGGCTTCGTGGCCCAGACGTTGATCTACTCTTTTGAGTGGATTGCCTGTTTGGGGGACCACCTGATGGGCCCCCAGGGTTTTGTAGCACCTGAGCAAGCATTTGAAACTTAGTGCGCTCCATTTTTTCATATCGCTGGTATTTGCGGCATTCAGCATCCTCATCCCTATTATGAAAAGCCTTAAACGCCATTGCCATGATCTCAGTCTGAGGGGCTGCAGGGCCCTGTTCTAATTTTTTTTTAATTTTGCCCTTATGTCAGGGTGACTTTGAGAAAAAAAAATAGGTCATGAGGACCTGTCGCCCACCTGGGGATTCCGGGTCTAGATTAGTATATTGTTGGAGAGCCTTTGTTAATCGGTCTAGAAACTCGGAAGGGGTTTCTTCCCTCTTTTGAATTATTTCATGCAATTTTTCAAAGTTAACTGCCTTTTGGGCGGCCTTTTTTAACCCTGCTAAGATGCACGTGGAAAATTGGTCCCTCAGGGCTAGATCACCCGGGGCATCGTAGTTCCAATTGGGGTCCCTGTCAGGGACAGCCTCGGGGCCTACTGGATGATTAGGGTTGTTCTGTGTGTCTCATCCGCATGTGCTCTAGCCTGCTCCCAGACTCGCCTCCTCTCCTCCGGGAGAAGAGTATTGGCAAGTATCATATAGATGTCGTGGAAAGTAAGATTGTAAGTCTGAAGAACCCATTGGAACTCCCGAACATAGGCTGTAGGGTCTGCCGTATACGAGCCCAAGCGTTTTTCAAGCTGGGTTTGGTCCGCTACTGAAAAGGGAACATGGACTCGGACAATCCCTTCAGCCCCAGCGACTTCCCGGAGCGGGGCTATGATATGGGGAGGAGGTTGTGGTGGGTGTAAAGTGCGGGATCGAGTAGCCGGGGGCCTAAAGGGAGGGGAGGGTTGTGGGGTGGGGGAAGTATTGGAAGGAGGTATTTGGGGATCTGGGGCAGAGGAAGGGACTGGATTTTGTAATCGGTGGTTTTGATAGGGTGGGGGTTCGTCTGTGGGGTCGAAGTCGTCAAGAGAAGAACAGGAAGGTGTGGGGACAAGTGTGGGGTTGGGTTGATAGGCAAGGAGAACATTCTTGGGAGAACAAGAAATACACAGAGCAGGATTGGAACGGAGAAAGGAAAAAGCCTGAACATAGGGAATCTCTGCCATTTTTTTGATCGCTCACAAGTTATAAAGATCCCTGAGAAGTGTGGGATCGAGAGACCCATAGTCGGGCCATTTGTTTTGGTTGTCTGAGGGATAAGTGGGCCAGTCCTGAGTGCAAAATTTAATGAGTTGTTTAGGCTTAATACTGGGAGTTAAGGCTGAGGGTGTTTAAATTGTTTAGGAGACATCTTAGGGGGGAGTCGGCTGGAAGGGAGGGGGAGTCCCCATGGAGAGGATTATGTGTCCGTGGAGGCGTCCCCCCAGGACAGGATACGGCAGGTCTCAACCTGAAGAGCCCAGTCGTTACTGAGGTCTAGCGGGCGAGAGGTCCCAGCGGACCGGAGGACAATGGGTCACCAAGCACTCGGATTTGGAGGTCCCAGTGGACCAGTAAAGAGGGAAGACCCAAGTCCGGAGAGGGGCCTCTCCATCCCCGTGGCCGAGATGAGGAAGTGAAAATAAGGAATTTAACTTGTAACAATTAACAACCAATTGTGGTGAGGAAGGAATTTAGCCTGTAATTGACCACAAGTAACCAACTGACAGCTCAGTACAAGGAGTTTAACCTGTACCTGACTGCGAACAATAAATGGTGATAATCTACTACTGTCGGACCAGCCCGAAGGAGGTTTAGGAATCTAAGGGTTAAGCTTAAAACTCCGTGAGGTCCACCGTGACCGTGAAGATCTGGATGGGGTGCGTTCCTCCCCATGCGGGCCAATGCTTGGGGCGGCTGGACGATCAACAGTCAGCACCCAGAGAGAGACCCGACAGGTTTTGGAGTTTGGGAATTAAGGGAAACTCACCTAAAGGAGGTTTAGGAATTTAAGAGCTAAGCTTAAAACTCCATGAGGTCCACCACGACCATGAAGATCTGGGTGGGGTGTGTTCCTCCCCATGCGGGCCAATGCTTGGGGCAGCTGGATGATCAACAGTCAGCACCCAGCAAGAGACCTGACAGGTTTTGGAGTTTGGGAATTAAGGGAAACTCACCTAAAGATGGCCGATGGTGGATGTGAAGCAGGCAATCAAAATAATGGGTGAAGGCTGTGGTGTCCCAGTGGGTCAAACCCTATGGCTCGAAGTGGGGTCCCACCAAAAGGTGGGGGTACCCAAACCGGGCAGGAACACCAATGAAGGGCTAAAACAACCGCACCGGAGACGACCATGCAGCCAAGAGATTTATTCAAGCGGCGGGGGTCAGCAACGGGGGGGGGGGTCAGAAGAAAGGTGATCAAAGAGGGCGTGCACTGCCGTGCTTGGGATTAAATACGGGCTTAAGCTGAGTTGGCCCGTTGCCATTGGTTGACCGGACCCAGTGTTGCGTCTTATTGGAGGCCCGCGTGGCCTCTAAACTTATTGGTCGGTGGGATGGCGCCTGCGCCAGAAGCCTGAGTGGTTCCCAGGAAGGGGCGGGATCCTTTTGGGAAGCAGTAAGTAGGCACGGGGGCAGGGTTGTGAGGAGAACCCCCTCGGAGAACCGGTTCAATCCATCAGTCCCCACCTGCGGGGATCGAGCTCAGTGCCCTCCGCTGGGCCTCACTCCCGGTTGCCCCTTCGTCTAGCGCGGAGCTGGCCTTTGGCTGGCTCCCAGGCCACTCCTGTCTAGGCCTGGCCCTTGGGAAGGTCCCAGTGCCCCCCCTTCAGGTAGGTACCACCTTCCTGCTGGGGGCTGCGGTTTGTCTCCAGGCTGCGGAAGCCCAGGCCGGTGGGTCTGCCGGAGCTCTTATGCCCCGCAGTGACTCAGGTGCGGTGGGTCTCTCTGAGTATCCATTTTCTAATTTCATGTGGCTCTCAGGTTCACTCTTGGGCACCCTCTGAGACCCCCACTGGAGGAGGCTCCTCCAGTGGCCCCCCAGTCTCATCACAGCCTCTGTCCCCAGCCTCCCTGCCTGGTGGTTTTCCTTGGTTCCCTTATACTGCCATGTCCCTGCAGCCCCTCACCTGAGCCAGGTGTCCTGCGTGGCCTCAAGCCCCAAGCCCCGCTCCCCTCTCGTCCTTTGGGGAAGACAGCAGGCAGCGTGGGCCAGCACACGACAGATCTAACACAGGAAGAAAAGGGCCATTTGTTACTCTGTGGCAGCAAAAGACAAATATGTGGTGTGTTAAAAATTCATCTAAGCTGGGTGTGGTGGCGCACGCTTGTAATCCCAGTACTTGGGAGGCTGAGACAGGAGGATCACGGGTTCACGGCCAGCCTCAGCTATTAGTGAGGCCCTCCGCAACTTAGTGAGACCCTGTTTCAAAATAAAGAATAAAAATAGGGCTGAGGGTGTAGCCCAGAGATAAAATGCCCCTGGGTTCAATCCCCAGTACTGAAAAATAAATAAATAAATAAATAAATAAATAAATAAATAAATAATAGGTCTTCAGCTGGGCGTGGTGGCGCATGCCTGTAATCCCAGTACTTGGGAGGCTAAGACAGGAGGATTGCAGGTTCAAGGACAGCCTCAGCAAGTAGTGAGACTCTCATCAACCTAGTGAGACCTTGTTTTCAAATACAAAATAAAAAAGGGCTGGGGGAGCCGGGTGTGGTGGTGCACGCTTATAATCCCAGTACTTGGGAGGCGGAGACTGGAGGATCCAGGGTCGCAGCCAGCCTCTGCTACTTAGTGAGGCCCTCCGCAACTCCCTGAGACCGGTTTCAAAATAGAGGATAAAAAAATAGGGCCGGGGGTGTAGCTCAGAGGTAGAACATCCCTGGGTTCAATCCCGGTACTGCAAAAAAAAAAAAAATAGGCTGGGGGTGTAGCTCGGAGGTAAAATGCCCCCAGGTTCAATCCCCAGTACCAATAAATGAATGAATGAATGAATAAAGAAATAAATAAATAGGTCTTCATATTTTGTTTGAAGTGACATAAATGTTGTTGAAGTTCCTTGTACTTAGCCCTCCCAGTCGGCATGCATTTTTCTGGTCCTTGTGTTTATGACAGGCAGGGACCTCTCAGGGGTCACAGGGGCCTCTCGGCCACCCAACCCTCTCCACTGCAATACTGTCCAGGCCAGAGTGCGCACTCCGCACCCAGGAGTCCAGCGAGACCCCTTTTCCTGGGGTGCTGGATGCGATGCTAGCCCAGGGGCGACATAAGGGGCCAGGGCAGGCCTGAGTCATAGGAGCCTGACCCTGGGGCCCCTTGGTGAGGAGCCAGTGAGGGCTTCCCACCCCTCCTCCTGTCCCTGGACTCAAGACACCGCAGGGTATCCTGGGAAGTATAAGGCCTTGAGGCCTCCCTGCCCTGCCCCCCATGGCCCTCCTGGCCTGGCCAAGACTCCGCCCACCAGCTGTGGCCCCTCCCCCCAGGATGGCAAGGCCACCCAGCCACGCCCAGTCTAGAGTCCCACCCTGTCTCGCCACCCTTAGGCTGTCCACCCCAGTGGGACCACTCTGTCCAGACCACAGGGGAGTCCAAGTTTTGTGGTGTTTCAGGAGGTGGCATCTGGAGCCCAAGCTGCTATGAGGACATCAGGCTGGCTGCCCCTCATGGTGTTAAGAGTGCTGGCCCAGGAACGTGGGGCACCAGGACCCATGGCACTCCTGTTTGTCACAGGCTACCGCTCCTGCTCCAGGGCTGAGCGAGCCAGGACTGGCACTGGGCTGCGGGGTGGCCCCGGAGCTGTAAGGCAGGCTCCCTGCTGGTCTGCTGTAGACGGAGGACAGAAGTGGTGCCCCTCCCGCAGGGGACACAGAGGCCAGGCAGGTGCAAACCCAACAGTGCCATCCAGGTAGCCACTGGGCCCCGCACATGGCCTTAGACAGGGCGACAGAGAGGCCCTGTGGCGAGAGGCAGCGCCCGGAGCCACCGAAGCTGGAAGAGGCTTGAAGGACCCTCCGCAGGGCCTGCAGAGAGGCCGGCCCTGCCCACACCTGGACATGCCCCGTGGCTGCCTCTCACCTGTGAGGACGCCACGTATTATGCCCTCAGCCACCAGCTTGGGGACAGCCCCAGGACAGCGCTACACAGTGCAGATAGCAGGAGATCTCTGGTATCTTGTTCTCACCCAGCCCTGACTATTCTGGATCACTCGCAGAACCCCGGTCACCACACTCAAAGTCCCTGGTCCTTGCTGTCCCTGTGAGATCCAAGGGCTCCCCCTCTTCTCCAGGCCTGGCCCCCAAGGGGTCCCAGAGAAAAAAAAACATTTACCTGTTCAGGTAGCATCACGTTGTTTCTTTTCAAAGTTGGGGATTAACATGTATTTTTGTGTTTTTATTTATCTCTTGTTCCCTTTCTTGTACTGGGGATTGAACCCAGGGGTATTCTACCTCTGAGCTATATACTCCCAGCCCTTTTTATTTCTTATTTTGAAATAGAATCTCGCTAAGTTGATGAAGGTCTTAATAAATTGCTGAGGCTGGTCTTGAACCTGAGATCCTCTTGTCTCAGTCTCCCAAGTGCTGGGATTACAGGCGTGCACCACCAAGCCCGGCTTGTGTTTTTATTTCTTTTATTTATTTTTGGTACTGGGGATTGAGGCTAGGGGTATTCTACCTCCGAGCTATACCCCCGGCCCTTTTTATTTTTTATTTTGAAATAGGGTCTTGCTAAGTTGTTGAGGCTGTCCTTGAACCTGTGATTCTCCTGTCTCAGCCTCCCAAGTACTGGGATTACAGGTGTATGCCACTGCGCTGGGTTTTTATTTCCAGGTGTATTTTCTAAATCTATTTTCCAGAAGTCTCTCCCCGTGAAGAACAAGGTGGGCAGCGGCCCTATGGAAATAAGAAAGGGATTTAGCAGGAAGGCTCTTGCAGCTTCCAGGAAGACAATGGCCTGGAGCACTTCAGGGTGTGGCCGTCCCCTCTGCTCAGCTCTGTCTCTGGCCCCTCTGTTCCCACTGTGCGAGAAGTGTCTGGGGCAGAGGTAAAAGCCCCAACCATGACCCAGTGAGGTGGGCACCATTGGATCCATTTTCCAGATGGGGAAACTGAGGCACCAACGTGACCTGGCCCACAGGAGGCTCATCAGTGGCAGAGCTGGGATCTGACTCCGGGCCATGAGTTTCCTTCTGCACCCCAACATAGGTGAGGGGCAGGGGAGAGCTCTCTGCTTACTACTGACCTGCGCTGACTGGAGCCCCTGGCCCGCCTCCCCTGTGACACAGAGCCGAGAAGTCTCAATTCCGGGCACCCTCTTGCCTCGGTGACAGCTGTGTCACACCCTTCCTGCGGTGTCCACCAGCATGTCCTGCTGACCGGTGTTTCCAACATGAGTGTTTGGGGCTCCCTATGGAGGACACATGGACTGCCCTCCTGGGAGCCCAAGCAGCTGGCTACCCTGCCCCACAGCAGGAGGTGTCTGCTCAGCAGGGACCCAAGCCCAGACGAGGATTCTTGGGGCTGGGCTCCTGGGCTGTGCAGCAATCACCCAGCGACGCTGGCAGAAAAGCACAGAAAATAAAGCCATCGCCCAGAGCTGGGCCCACAGTGCTGCAAGGGAGCAGCCAGTCGAGCTGCAGGTGACGAAGCCTCCTGCTGCCACGAGCTCTCTGGGCTCCTGTCAGTCCCGGAGCACCACGGTGCCTCCTGGCACACTGCCACCTTCCATGTGGGAGAGCCCAGAGGTGGGGCACCAGGAATGAGAAATTAGTTGTGCCTGCTGGGGGGACCTGCAGTCAGCATGCAGAGGCTGGTGGGCTCAGCGGGTGGAGAGCCGCATTGCCGGCCTTGGCCGCTCGTGCCGCTGTCTCCCCTGCAGCACAGCGGGCTCAGCAGGACTCCTCGACAAGCCTCTCCGGGGTGCACGTGGAGCCCCACTTGGCTGGCTGTGACCCTGGAGGGTGGACAGCCATGGGGAAGACATAGTCCTTGGCAAGCGCCGTGGGTGAGCGCAACTCCTCCGAGTCCCTCCATTGCGTGAGCCTGGTGACATCGGTCTTTGTAGACCACTTCTTCCAACCCTTCCGGATTCTGGTCACTTCTTGCCGAGAATGGTCTGTGGCCAACACGTAGATGATGGGGTCGGCCACACTGTTGACCGTGGCCAGGCACAGAAACACCATGGAGACCGTGTACAGTCTGGCTTCGAAGGCACACACGGCATTCCTGTCTCCTCGGTTGTAAGAGAAGGTGGCGGCTTTGATGAGGAGCACCACGTGGTAGGGGGCAAAGCAGACCAGGAAGATGACGACCACCGCGATGGCCAAGTGCTTCACCTTGGCCTTCTGGGCTGCGGTCAGGCCCATGCTCAGCTTGATGCTCCTGAAGATCCGGTGGTTGGTGAAGGCAATGATGCTGAGGGGCAGGGCGAACCCCACCACGAACCGGGCGTAGTAGAAGCCCGCGATCCTGCTGCTCATCCGCACCGGCTCGAAGCAGGTTTCCTTTTCTACCTCCATGTTGAACACCGGGTAGTGGACGAGCCCGACCAGAACAAAGACACACGCAGAAATGATGACAGCGGTCCTCTGGTGGCGGTGACCTCGGCTCTCTAGCGCGTACACCACCGCCATGAAGCGGTCGCAGGAAATGCAGCAGAGCAGGAGGATGCTGATGTAGATGTTGCAGAAGAAGATGTAGGCGGTCACCTTGCAGGCCCGCGGGCCCAGGGTCCAGTGGTGCTCCTTCCAGATGTAGATGATCCAGAGTGGCAGCGTGCTCACGTACAGCAGCTCGCAGAGCGCCAGGCAGAACAGGTAGACGGCCAGCACATTGCCCTGCAGCAACTGCAGCAGCGTCAGCCACGCAGTCAGGCAGTTGGCCGGCAGGCCCAGCGTGCACACCAGGCTGTACACCACCACCAGCAACACCCTGCTCTCCTCAGAGGACGCATTGCAGGGCGCTGCAGAGAGGCCCGGGGTGGTCAGGGGCATGCGGGTGGTCACTGGGGTGGTGTTTCCTGTGGGACAGAGAGGAGAGTGAGATTCACAGAGCCAGGAAAGACTCCAGACCCGACACGCCAATGTGGGCACTGTGGGGTCTTGCCGGAGGAGACCAAGAGAACAAAGAAATCCAAGAAACAGTGCGAGAGCAGGGAAAAACGCCTAACCATCTCCTTCCCCCAGCCCATAAATCTACCAAAATCTGACCCATGTCAAGCCCACCAATCAGCAGGATACATGGCTGCTCCTGCACACCCTCCCTTCCTAAACCCCGTAAAAAGCCCCAAGTCTGTAAGGAAGCGGGCTTCTCACTTGATTCTTTCCCCAGTCAGTCGCTCCCTCCCAGGTTTTATCCCGAATACAGCCTGCTCCTTGCTGTAGAGCCGCGTCCCTTTTGTCCCTATAATTCCTAATAACCAGGGATTCACAAATTTCCAGATGGACAATTTATTTATTTATTTATTTACTTATTTATTTTGTGGTACTGGGTATTGAACCCAGGGGCATTCTGTCTCTGAGCTACAGCCCTTTTTTATTTTTTGTTTTGAAATAGGGTTTTGTGCCAGGCGTGGTGGCGCACGCTTGTAATCCCAGTACTTGGGAGGCTGAGACCAGAGGATCCAGGTTCATGGCCAGCCTCAGCTACTTAGTGAGGCCCTCTGCAACTTAGTGAGACCCTGTTTCAATATAAAGATTTAAAAAAATAGGGCTGGGGGTGTAGCCTGGAGGTAAAATGCCCCTGGGTTCAATCCCCAGTACCACAAAAAGGGGTGGGGGGACTGTGGACACAGGCATGCACGCGAAGACGCCCTGGGGAGCCAAGGAGAGAGTTAAAATGATTGTTTTCCTAGTGCAGAGACCCTTTCACATTATGTCATGATGCTCTATATCTCTGTGGCAGGCAGACACCGCCCCCAAAGGCGTCTCAATTCTAATCCTGGCATTTATGAGTGTGCTAGGTCACACGGCAGAGGGGAGTTAAGTTTGCTGATGGAATGAGGATAACTAAGTAGATGACCGTAAGGTAAGAAGATCAGCCTGGATTATCCAGCCCAGGGTATCACAAGATCCTTAGATGTGGGAAAGGAAGAAAGAAAACAGCCATGGTGGCTCTGAAGACAGAGGAAGGGGCCTCAAGCCAAGGACTGGAGGCAGCCTCAAAACCCTGGAAAATCAAGGACACGGATTCTCCCCTCGAGCCTGCAGAGGAACACGGTGCAGAGGATCCTTATCATTTTTTTTTCTGGTGTTGGGGATTGAACCCGGAGGCATTTTACCCCTGAGCTACACCCCAAGCCATTTTATTAATATATATTTTGTGTGTGTGGTACTGGAGATTGAACCCAGGGGCTTTCTACCTCTAAGCTGCACCCCCAGACCTATTTTATTTTTTATTTGGAAACAGGGTCTCACTAGGTTGCTGAGAGCCTCCTCACTAAGTTGCTGAGGCTGGCTTTGAACTTGAGATCCTCCTGTCTCAGCCTCCCGAGTACTGGGATTACAGGCGTGCGCCATCACACCCAGCAGATTCTTATAATTTTATGCTGCTTGGTATCTGCTTTAAATACCAGTCTAACTCTCTCATACCAGAAGCAGGGCCCTGGACACAACTGCCTGTTCACACTTCATCCAAACAGCCAAGCTGGGCCAGAGATAAGAATTTAGGGCCATCTCTACTATCTACAGACTGGGCTCCTGCCTCCCGGCTACTTCCTTTAAGCATTTTCCCAAGGACTTAGAGTGACCCACGTGTCCCCCTATACGTACTGCTAGCTGCTGGCCCACCCTCTGCCTGCCTCTCTGTTCCTGCCTCCAGGGACCAGAGGACTCCCCATGCCTCTGCCCAGGGCCTGTTTTCCACTGTCATGCTGTACTGAGTCTGCGCCTCCACTGGGAGAACCAGGGGCTGCTGCAGGCCAGGGTTTCCCATCACTGGGGGGGGGGCACAGGATGGGGCTCCTGGTGCCAGAGCAACAGTCAGGCAGCATCAACGGGATGTGGCCACACAAGAGCAACAGAGCATCTGCCAGGGTGACCAGGCCTCTTGTGAGGGACCCCTGGCCGTGGGCCAGACAACCAGGCATGGGGCCTCCTACCAGGCGAAGGAAGCACCCAGAAAGGCGCAAGGTGCATACCCAGGGCCAGCTCCCCTCGATTCCTGTTGGGGTGGGGCTGCCAGCAGCCCAGAGCTGGAGCCTGGGCTCTCAAAACCAGGACAGCTGGAGCCTTGGTCTCTACCCAGGGGACCCATTCGAGACTTCAGATGCCGGAAGCTTGAGCTCACACATATGTGCTGCTTGGGCCTCCAAGTTGGCAGTGATTTCCGAAGCGGGGGACCACGGGGGGGCCAGTATGATGCTAGCAGGGCTTTCGGTGAAGAGGTTTTTAGTCCACTATTTGATAACTACTGGCTTTCTTCTGGTTGCTATTTGTTTGGTATATTTTTTCCAGCCTAAAACTTTCAATTTATATGAATCCTTTTGTTTCTTTGTTCATTTTGCGGTGCTGAGGATGGAACTCAGGGCCCCACACAGGCTAGGTGCATGTTCTACCACTGAGCTACACCCCCAACTCTGTTTTAGATGTGACACTTAAGCTGGGTGTGGTGGCGCACATTTGTACAAATCCCAATACTTGGGAGGCTGAGACAGGAGGAGGATCCGGGTTTGCAGCCAGCCTCAGCTACTTAGTGAGGCCCTCCGCAACTTAGTGAGACCCTGTTTCAAAATAAAGAATAAAAAATAGGGCTGGGGGTGTAGCTCGGAGGTAGAATGCCCCTGGGTTCAATCCCCGGTACCACAAAAAAGGTGGGGGGGACTGTGCACACAGGCATGCACAACGTGAAGATGCCCTGGGAAGTCAAGGAGAGAGGCAGACACGTTCTCCATGCAGCCCCTAGACAGAGCCGGCCTGCCCTCACCTGACCTCCAGCCACAGCTGTCACCTGGCTGGGAATCTCCAGCTGTGCCCAGGTGCAGGCTCAGGGGCCCCTGGGATGCCATCCTGTTTCGTGGCACCAGGCTGATATCTGTCCTTCCACCTCCCTCCTGGTCCCGAGGGCCTGTTGACCCCTGACCCCTTCGCAAGGACATCCAACTGTCTAGGGACACACGACCTGTCCCAGATGCTGCCGTTGCCTTGGGTGTCCTGGCCAGCTGTCCAGGCACCCTGGGGTCCCAGCCGCCTGTGCCGTAGTGGTCATCCTGGCCCCAGGCAGGAGGCTTTAGCAGAATGGAACAGCAGGATGTCAGCTGAGAAACCTGCTCCAATCCCAGCTGACGGTCCTTGTGAAGGAAGCAGGTCACTCGTCCCAAGCGAGGAGCCCGTGCCCTGTCACACCATTGCTTGCTCATCATTATTTTTATGATGGTAAAATGCACTTAACAGAGAGTGTCCTGTCCCGACCACGTCTCAGGGTGCGGTCCCACGGCGTCGAGCATGTTCACCTTGCTGTGCCCTTCTTTCCCCCTCCATCTCCAGAACATTCTCATCTTACAAAACCAGAGCCGTCTGCCTTAAACACGAGCTCCCCATCCCCGCCAGGCCCTGGCACTGTGAATCCGTCCCCTCCAGGGGCCTCATTTGAGTGGAGACGCCAGCATTTGTCCTTTGCGACTGGCTGATTTCACTTAGCATAGTGGCCTCAAGGTTCATCCACGTCATAGCATGGGACAGAGTTTCTTTCCTTTTTCAGGCAGAATAATATTCCATCACAACCGTCCCTTGTAAAACAATAATCCAAAGTGTGCAGAGACCACATTTTGTTTATCCATCTGTCCATGGACGCTGGGGCTGCTGCCACCTTTTGGCCATTGTGAGTAGTGCCGCTCTGGGCCGGGGGTTGGGAATATCAGTCCAGCATTGCTGGAACATACAGTAATTCTGTTCAGGCCGGGGAACAATTTCCACAGTGCTGCTCCACTCTGCGTCCTCACCGACCCTGTGCGAGAGTTCCGGTTTCTCCACATCCTTGACAACACGTGTTATCTTTCTCTTTCGTTTTTGTTTTGTTTTGGGTGCTTGGCATCAAACCCAGGGCCTCACGCATGCTAGGCAAACCCTCTACCACTGAGCTACACCCCAGCCCTGTTATTTTCTGTCTTTCTGGTTGTGGGCACCCCAATGGGTGAGAGGTGTCCAGGTCCCCTCCCCCACTGACATGCCCACTCTGGGATGTTGTTATCCCCAGTGTAGACGGACAGTTGAAGCTAAGGGGTGTTGAGCTGTGTCGGTCCCTGGCACCGGAGCCTGTGCAGGGACAGCAGGAGTGGGGGCTGCAGGGTGGAGGCAGGCAGCCCTCAGGACTTCCCTACCTGGGCACCTGGCCACATGAGCCCTGCACAGAACCAGTCCCCACCCCTGGGCTCAGGCGCCCTTTCTGGCCTCCTGTCCCATCTCCATCCCAGCGCTAACTCCTGTCATGCTGTGCAACACCTCAAAGATGGGAGGGAGCCTTTAACCCAGGTGGAGGCATAAGCCTCTGGCCCGAGCTCAGGGTGGGGGCAGAGGAGGCTGGGGTGGGTCGATGGTGCTGGGAAGAAAGGGGGAGCTCAGGGTCAGTTCTGAGGGCTCTCCATGGCCAGCAGCTCCTGGGGGACACCTGGGACGGCTGCTCAGCACTGGGTCACTGATAGCAAGAGGACACGGAGAGCCCCGTCCATCCCCTCGCTCCCGCCCCTGGCTTTTCCAGCATGTTTCAAAAGAATTATGAGATGGGAGCTTCCCACTTTATTTCCTTTTCTTCCTTCCTTCCTTCCTTCCTTCCTTCCTTCCTTCCCTCCCTCCCTCCCTCCCTCCCTCCCTCCCTCCTTTCTTTCTTTCTTTCTTTCTTTCTTCCTTTCTTTCTTTTTTGTGGTTCTGGGGATTGAACCCAGGGGTGCTCTACCACTCAGCCACACCCCCATACCTTTTTATTTTTAATTTTGAGACAGGATTTCACTAAGTTGCTGAGGTCCTCGCTAAGTTGCTGAGGCTGGACTCGAACCTGCAATCCTCTTGCCTCAGGCTCCCAGGTACTGGGATTACAGGTGCGCACAACCGGGCCAGGCTCTGCTTCCCAATTTCCTGATGGAGCGCCTCTGGATTTATTGCCTCTGAATTCATTTTTGTTTCAGAAATCTATCTTTGCAAATTGATTTTTAGATTATGAGATCAAGTCATGAGATGAAGTGCATCATACAGAAAGTCTCGTGGGCGCTCTGGAAGGTTTAGAGTCAAAGGAGGCGCTCTCACCT
Organism: Glis glis; assembly: GCA_004027185.1. Classification (NCBI taxonomy): domain Eukaryota; kingdom Metazoa; phylum Chordata; class Mammalia; order Rodentia; family Gliridae; genus Glis; species Glis glis. The sequence continues at coordinate 40,599 of PVJS01007668.1, read as the reverse complement.
GGCATATCTGCAGTTCCAGTCTTGGGGTAGCTCTAAAATAAGCTTTCTAGTACTCGTTATTCATCCTGTTGGTCCTAGTGAGACGTTTACTCTGACAGTTTAAAACGACCTGGAGAAAGAGTGGGTTGAAATTGCTTTAGGAAACTGGATTAAATCACATGCATTAACCATGAATTAACCTAGTCTAGAAAATGATTAGGGAGCATCTATAGTGTGCCAACTCTTAAATTCATCCTGAAGCCAGGCGTGGTGGCGCACGCTTGTAATCCCAGTACTTGGGAGGCTGAGACAGGAGGATCCGGGTTCGCGGCCAGCCTCAGCTACTTAGTGAGGCCCTCCGCAACTTCGTGAGACCCGGTTTCAAAATAAAGTATAAAAAATAGGGCTGGGGGTGTAGCTCGGAGGTAGAATGCCCCTGGGTTCAATCCCCGGTACCGCAAAAAAAAAAAAAAATCCATCCTGTAGGATACAATGTAGCAGGCCCTACTTATATAAAGAACTCCTACAAGCCAAGCGGGGTGGTGCGCACCTGTAATCCCAGTACTGGGGAGGCTGAGACAGGAGGAGCACAAGTTCAAGGACAGCATCAGCAATTTAGCAAGACTCTCAACAACCTAGTGATACCCCATTTCTTTCTTTCTTTTTTTTTTTTTTAGGTACTGGGGATTGAATCCAGGGTCCTTCTACCTCCAAGCTACACTCCCAGCCGGATTTTTATTTTATTTGGAAACAGGGTCTTGCTAAATTGCTGACAGTCTCACTAAGTTGCTGAGGCTGGCCGCGAATCTGCTATCCTCCTGTCTCAGCCTCCCAAGTACTGGGATTACAAGTGTGCGCCACCATGCCCAGCACATGATACCCTATTTCAAAACAAAAAATAAAATAGGGCTGGGGGTGTAACTCGGAGGTACAATGCCCCTGGGTTCAATCTATAGTATCATGAAACAAACCACTCCTATAGATCAGCAAAAGGCAACTTAATAGAAAGAACTGTTAAAGCCAACAAGCATCAGAACATCACATTGAGCCCAATGTGGTGACGCATGCCTGTAACCCCAGTACTTGGGAAGCTGAGAGAGGAGGATCACAGGTTCGAGGCCAGCCTCAGCAACTCAGTGAGGCTCTCAGCAACTTAGCAAGACCCTGTTTCCAAATAAAAAATAAAATAGGGCTGGGGGTGTAACTCAGAGGTAGAATGCTCCTGGGTTCAATTCCCAGCACCACAAAAAGAAAGGAAAGAAAGAAAGAAAGAAAGAAAGAAAGAAAGAGAGAGAGAACATCATCTTGTACATGTAAATATACGCATGATTTTTTAAATAGATATATTTTGGGGCATTGGGGATTGAACCCAAGGTCATTCTACCACTGAGTTACACCCCAGCCCTTTTTGTTTTTAATTTTGAGACAGGGTCTCACTAAGTTGCAGAGGGCCTCACTGAGTTGCTGAGGCTGGCCGTGAACCTGCGATCACAGTACTGGGAGGCATCCACCACCAGACCTGGTTAAATATATATATATAATTTTAGCTGGGCATGGTGGCACATGCTTGTAATCCCAGTACTTGAGAGGCTGAGACCGGAGGATCCGGGTTTGTGGCCAGCCTCAGCTACTTAGTGAGGCCCTCCACAACTTAGTGAGACCCTGTTTCAAAATAAAGAATAAAAAATAGGGCTAGGGTTGTAGCCCGGAGGTAGAATGCCCCTGGGTTCAATCCCGGTACTGCCAAAAGAAAAATAAAATATATATATATATGTATATATATATATATATTTGAGGGTGGGGGAAGGAAAGTCAATGAGTTTTCACGAAAGAAATAAAAATAGCTCCTAAAAGTCTGAGAAATGTTCCATTCTACTTATAATCAAAGAAACACAAATATAAGCATGTGAAAGAGAGTCTCTTTTCCTGTTTACCAGGTTGGCAAATGTAGCACTGTGACAGTGCCGTGGAGAGTGAGGAGGTGGCACCCTTACACCGGATTGATGGGAGTATTGAGCAGCACAGAATTTGGGACATGAGCCTGGCATGGTGGCACAAGATTGTGTCTCACTTTTAACCTGTTGGAATCCCTTCTAGAATTTTTCCTGGTGAAATAATGACCCAAGGCTGCCAAGAGCCATCTCAGAACCGCACACTGAGATCAACATCTTGGACTGGCTCAAGCTGAATACACGGTATTTGGTGTCCGCAAGCTGACAAATTCCAAGGGTCCTGATGTAATTGATACAGTGCAGTCTTTGATGTCTTCTCCACCCAGTAATGTTTAACCCCGCCTTCCTCTAAGCTTGTCACATGTCTGCCCCCCTGACTTTCCTTATCGTAACTCATGACAATTGCTAGCTTCTGTGTTTGATGAACTTTTATGATGCCTTGTATAAAGTTTCTATAAAAGACAAGTGTTAGCTGGGCATGGTGGCTCACACTTGTAATCCCAGTACTTGGGAGGCTGAGACCGGAGGATCGCAGCTTCACAGCCAGCCTCAGCTACTTAGTGAGGCCCTCCGCAACTTAGTGAGACCCTGTTTCAAAATAAAGAATAAAAGAAAAGTGTCGGGTGTTAGGAGGCTAGGAGAATTGTCAAGCTACCTCCTCTCCAACTGCCCCACTTATCTTTATTATTAAATATAATCTTCTCCATATTATCATATCTGACTCAGCTACAATCATTTTCATGCGAGAGACTTTTCGGTGGCCGCCTGGAGCAGCAACCTCCCGTAGCAGGACTACGGAACAAGTAATGTCCTCTCCAAGTTGTGGCAGAACCACGGGACAAGCAGCGTCTGCTAAACAAGGCGTGAAGTGCTTGTGTCCAAGAGCTGTGCCATAGCCGGTTGCCCGATGAGCGGGAACCCTGGGACACCCCTGAGGACGGCCCCCTCAGCACACAGGGGGTGGGCAGAAGGGATGGCCACATCCAGGGGACCATTTCTCTGCTTCCTTCCCTGACACGGGCACCCCAAAACAGGCTCCATGCTGGCCCCAAACCCATCCTAAGATGCTATGGGGGATGTGCCTAGAGACCTGGAACCCCGGAGAGCAGCTCAGGCCTGCCAGGTCCTGCTCGGTCTGCGAGTCAGCGTGTGTGTTTCTGGGTCCTGCGGATGGAGGCTGGACCTGGAGGGCTTGCCTCGCTGGCTCTAGTTCCACCTGCCCCCCGACTCCCGCCCACACCAGCAGGTGCAACCTCAGTGAGGCGGAAGCCCTCACAGAGGCCAGCCCATGCAGCCCAGCTTCCTTCCAGCACCCAGCCCGGGGCCCGGCAGGCCTGCTCTCTGCTCGGCCTCTCCCAGTCCAGCACAACAGGCTGCCCTCACCTTTCTTTCTTTCTTTCTTTCTTTCTTTCTTTCTTTCTTTCTTTCTTTCTTTCTTTTTTTGTGGCACTGGAGATTGAACCAGGGACATTCTACCTCTGAGCTCCACCCCCAGCCCAATTTTATTTCTTATTTAGAAACAGGGTCTCACTAAGTTGTGGAGGGCCTCTGCCTAGGCTGGCTTCGAACCTGCGATCCTCCTGTCTCAGCCTCCCAAGTACTGGGATTACAAGTGTGCATCACCATGTCCAGCTGCCCTCTCCTTTCAAACTGTGAATGACAGCCAGGCGTGGTGCACACCTGTGATCCAGTACTTGGGAGACTGAGACAGGAGGATCACAGGTTTGAGGCCAGCCTCAGCAACTTAGCAGGACCCTCACTAACTTAGTGAGATCCTGTTTTAAATTTTTAAAAAATGTTTTAAAAAGGGCTGGGGGGGTATAACTCAGAGGTAGATCTCCCCAGATTCAATCCCCAGTACCACAAACTGCATGGCAGTAAGCAGGAACCTTGCATGTGGGAGACCACACGGAGGCCGGCACGCATCACTCAAGAGCAGAGGTTCAGGGGTCAGTGTGAGACCCAAGAGGCCCAGGAAGGGGTCCTGGGGCATCACCACCTTCCCTGGAACTGGATAGAGAGTTCTGGAAAGTGGCAGAGCCAAATGTAAGGGCAGCGCTCCCCTGCAGGGCTGCCCCCCCCCCATTCATCCCTAAAGCCACCCACAGCCCTGGGAGCAGAGAGAGGGGACCAGCTCTGCCAGCCACCTTGCAGAAGCCAGAGGAAGTGAGAGCCCAACAGAAAGTCTGAGCTGTGCACTTCCTTCCAAGGAAGGCTGCCTGGGTCCCAGCTGCCTGCCACAGCGAGGTCCCCTGCCCCCACCCCCCCATGCTGCGGCTCAGCCTGGTAGCCGAGGGGACCCAGGATACCTGTCCAGATCTGGGGTCATAAACAGACCTCTGGGCACTGACAGTCTGGCTGGACCTCAGCCAAGGAGGAGCATGTGTCCTAGTACTGGGGGGGGGGGTTCTCCTCAGAGCCACCGCCCCAGGGCTCATCCCAGCACTTCCTGACAGGCACGGAGCTTCAGGTCAGCCCGGCTCCCCTCCCACAGGTACGCACATGCTCACGGCCACTCGCACCCTTAGAGCTGCTGCCGGCCACTTTCTGCCTCTGCTGTAGTGGCCTCAGCCCTCCAGGTGAGCCCACCCAGGTAAGCCCGCCCAGGTGAGCCCACCCAGGTGCACAGGGACCTCTCGGGTGCTGCTGGCCGCTCTGGAAGCCACCGGGCTGTTTCTTCCATGGGAAGAGGTATGGGCACAGTGGCCCCGTCCTCCGAGGCATAGGCATTTCCCGGGGAGGGGTACAACTGGGCCAGACCCTCTGGTGGCCTTGGGCTGGGGATTAAGTCAGGGGACAAGGGCCAGGCAAGAGGACCCCTGTGTTCCACTTAGAAGCAATGGCCCTGCTGGCCTGTGCCCCTGGTGCCCTTGACACTCCGGCCCATCTTTAGGGCTCTGTCTCAGGGGTGGGCAGGTGGGAGGGGCTGGCCCCTGGGGGAGGGGCCAGTGCAGATCCTGACCTGTCTCAGGAGCAAGGTGCTTCCGGCCTCCTGAGACTCCAGTAGGGGATGGCCTGCCATGCCCAGGAGGCCCCCAGGGCCCGCAGTGCCCACCATGACCACAAGACCAAGTGCCCAAGAGGCCCACGATGCCCACAATGCCCGAGAGGCCCACCATGCCTGCGATGCTCATGATGCCCGCCCAGGCCTGGTGGACCCAAAGACTCCTGAGGAAATGGTAATGGGCTAAGCCCCATCATTGCCCAGCTGGACACAGGCAGCCTAGCAGGACACAGTGGTCTTACGACGTCACTTGGATGTCTGCCGCCCTAAGTCACAGGGTGGGTGAGTCTGGATCAGTCTGCCATCCCCTGCTCCATCTGCTCCTGGGCTGGACAGCTACACCCTGTGTTTGTGTTGGTAAGCCCCCACCAACCCCCGCGTTTGCAACCATGATTCTGTCCGGCATCTCCAAACCACACCTTCCCCATCGCGCCCTGGCCAGCACCCTTGTCCTCTGGACTTCCCCTTCCCTGCCTTTCCCAGAGCCGGTGCCCGCCCTCAGCACGCTCCCCAGGCAGCTTTGCCACTGTTTTCTGTCTGATGCCCCTTAAGTAGACCCACTCTTCAGGGCAGAGGAGCACTTCGCATCCCAGAAACACTCAGATGCTAGGGCCAAGCTGCACCGGTTCTGTGCCCTGATCTTTAAGGGTTTTCACCTTTTTTTTTTTTTTGCAGTACTGGGGATTGAACCCAGGAGCATTCTACCTCCGAGCTCCACCCCCCAGCCCTATTTTTTATTCCTTGTTTTGAAACAGGGTCTCACTAAGTTGCAGAGGACCTCACTAAGTAGCTGAGGCTGGCAGCCAACCAGGATCATCCTGTCTCCGCCTCCCAAGTTCTGGGATTACAAGCGTGCGCCACCACGCCCGGCGTTTTCACCTTTTTATTATGGAGCTTTTCAAACAGCCACCAAAGTGCCGAGAAGGGACCTGAGTCCTGCCGTGCACACTCCTGCCAGCAGCTTCCCTGGGCTCTAAGGCACGCTCCCCAGCCTCCTGGGCCTCCAGGCCTTTTGCCGCCGGGCATCTCAGGTTATTTCTTTTCTTCTTCTTTTTTTTTTTTTTTTGTGTGTGTGGTACTGGGGTTTAAACCCAGGGGCATTCTACCTCCAAGCTACACCTATTTTTTATTCTTTATTTTGAAACAGGGTCTCACTAAGTTGCAGAGGGCCTCACTAAGCTGCTGAGGCTGTCCTTGAACCTGTGATCCTCCTGTCTCAGCCTCCCAAGTACTGGGATTACAAGCGTGCGCCCCCACGCCTGGCTCTTCTCAGGTTTCCAATCTCTTACGCCCACGTCCTTCTTCCTGAATCTGCGCCCTCATTTCTGTCCTCTCGAAAAGAACTGCCGAGTTACCATCAAGGCAACGCATCATCCACGTGGTGCGGGGGCCCCGCGCCCCACACAGGAGACAGCTAGTCCATTCTTCCCAATTTGATCGGTTAAGAAAATGTGTGTGGGGGGGGGTACTGGGGACTGAGCTCAGGGGTGCTCTCCCTCTGAGCTACAACCCCAGCACTATCTATTTATCCATCTATCATCTATTTTTGGTGCTGGAGTTTGAACACAGAGACATTCTACCTCTGAGCTACACCCTAAGCCCTTTTAATTTTTTATTTTGAAACAGGGTCTCACTAAGTTGCTGACGCTGACCTAAACCTGCGATCCTGTCTCAGCCTCCCATGCACTGGGATTACAGGCACGCACCACCACACCTGGCTTAGTTTTCATTTTGAAACAGGGTCTCCCTAAATTGCTGAGGGTCTCGCTAAGTTGCTGGCCTTGAACCTGTAATCCTCCCTTCTCAGTCTCCCAAATACTGCAATTATAGGAATGTGTCACAGTGCCTGGCTAGAAAATGTATATTTCTTTTTTTTTTTTTTTTTGCGGTACTGGGGATTGAACCCAGGGGCGTTCTACCTCCGCACTACACCCCCAGCCCTATTTTTAATCCTTTATTTTGAAACCGGGTCTCACGAAGTTGCGGAGGGCCCCACTAAGTAGAGAGAGAGAGACAGGGAGAGAGAGAGAGAGCTGAAGCTGGCCGCGAACCCAGATCCTCCGGTCTCTGCCTCCCAAAGTACTGGGATTACAAGCGTGCGCCACCACGCCCGGCCGAAAATGTATATTTCTAAAATACATTTTCTTTTCTTTTTTTTTTTGTGGTACTGGAGATTGAACCCAGAGGCATTCTACCTTCAAATTATACCCCCAGCCCGATTTTATTTCCTATTTGGAAACAGGGTCTCACTAGGTTGCTGAGAGCCTTGCTAAATTGCTGAGGCTGAACCTCCAATCCTCCGGTCTCAGCCTCCCAAGTACTGGAATTACAAGCATGCGCCACCATGCCTGGCAAAAAACTCCAAATCTTTGCTTGCCGGTGAGGTAAGAATGTCGGCCACTCTTAACTCTTACTTAATCGGGAGGCATCGGTCACTCCCTGGCCAGTCCCCTGAAGCATCCTGTTGTGTGTCCTAGACAGAGCTGCTAGAAACAGCTGCTCAGCCCCGTCTTCTAGTCCTCAGTGATCAACCCAGGCACCTCAGGAAACCCAGCAGAATTTATGGAGCCCACGCCGTGCCAGGTGTTCTGGATTTCTGGCTTAAGAGGCCCGTGAGCCACCAGCCCCAGCATCATGCCCCATGATAAAACGGACCACTGCCCACTGCTCAGAGCCCCCGCTGTCCTGACTGTCCTGCCTGAGCACCTCTGGAGGGAAGGAGCCCCATGCCCACCAACCACGCTGCCCGAGACTTCCTAGAATGCCTAGAAGACAGAGGGGAGATGCGAGGTGCCGGTCCGCCCTGACCGGGCTGGGGCCCCAGCAGCTGAGGTGAGGGTCTCCCAGAGGGAATCAGGACAGATGGGGAGGCTAAAACATGACAGATGCCGTGAGGGGACCTCTGCCCCCACGCTGGTGGCACCGTGCCCTGAGGTCTATCTTGGGGACAGGCTCCAGATTAACAGCCCTCAGCCAAGCCCCACCTTCGCACCAGCAAGTCATCTTGCTCTCAGACGCTCCCCTCCCTTTGTGGGGCCATCCACCCCACTCCCCGGCCCAGTCCCAGTCACACAGAGCGTGGTGACTTACCTAGGCATGTCCTCCACCAGCACTGCCCACCCTAATGAGCAAGCCCTGCTGAGACGTTTCAGGAAGTAGCAGGGGTTGGAGCTAGTTCACTCTGAAACACAAGGCAGAACAGAGCCCGATAGCGGAGCAGAGCCCGGTGACCACAGGGCTTCGTCACTTTCCTGAGGGCAGAGGTGGTAGGAGGTGGCTCCAGTCCCTCCTGTCTTTGCTCTGACATCATCCCCAGCAAGGGCTCACCTTAGCTCAGGAACTGACCAGAAGCCAAGGGACAAAGACTGGGGGCCCCAGGGACAGCCCGGCCAAGCAGCTCCATCCCAGCTGGTCCACACATGTCCCAGGGACCCCCGGTTGGGCAAGGCAGGACACACAGCAGGAGGGGCCCTGGAGAGCCAGAGTCCAGCTCTTCTGCAGCAGGGGCGGGCATCACACAGACAGAGCAGCCGGGCCCAGGCCTCGGGCTCCCCAGGAACCCTGGCTGGGCACCCTCCCTGCGTCCCTTCCTGAGGGACGCAGAGCTCCTCAGCCCAGAGCCAAGCTCAGCAGTACCCAATGGCCCTGCTGGGGGCTTCTCCGTGAGGGGCCTGTGGGGACTAGAAGGTAGGCAGTCATGGGTCGCCTGAGCCACCCTCCCTCCCTGAGATACTGCCCGGCCCTGGTGGCGTGGTTGCTTCTTGTGGCTTGTGGAGCCCTGGGCTAAAGCATCTTGGCCAAACATACCGCTCATTTTTCCTGGAAATCGCCAGCTGGCTGCAGACATAACCCACGGCCTCATGTGACCACCCTCTGCCCAGAGGGTTGGCATGGCTCCTTCCCTTGCCCACCCCAAAGCTCCGGCCCACTCCTGGCTCTTCCAGCAGCAGTGGGGCAGGAGCTGGGTACATGACATCTTGAGGTCAGCCCTGTGCCCAGCACGGTGGCAGGAACAGCAAAGGTCTTGATCCAGACGGCTCCATCCCTGGGTGTGTCCAAGACCAGGAGCCCCCTTGCACTTTCCCCCTGGGACACGTGGGTCTCAGCCCGCCCCAGGCTGCAGGGCCATGTGGTCCCGGCCTCGTGGACCACCCTCTCGGCTGCACCCCTGAGCAGCAATCTCTACAGGTTCGTGTGGGTGGCAAGGGAATTCCTAGGAAGGCAGCTTGTGAGGCTACAGGAGTGCAGGTCTGAGGCAGGGCTCACACCAGCCTTCCAGAAACACCTGCCAGGGGCTGGGACCCTTGAGGCACCTGGTACACACACCGCATCTACCACAGGCCTAGCACCACACTCTCCTTGAAGAACACAGGGTCCGAGGTGGAGGCACGGGTGGGCATGGCCTCCCAACCCCTGTCCGGGGAGCCTATCCGGGGAGCTCTACCTTCTGCTCACCAGCCCAGAGTCCCGCGCCTCTCCTCTCCGGGCGCACTGGGTGGTGATTTCCAGTAACACCCTCCCCAGGTCCAGTTACCATGTGTGTGTGGAAGGGGCTGCACACCTCGCAGGGGCAAGCCCAGCCTCCCAGCTGCCTGGCAGTGGCCTCCTCCAGCGTGGCCAAGTCTCAGATTGGTTTCTTTCTCCTCTAAGGACTCCCAGATTTTAATTTTATTGTGGTAAAATATGCACATCATAAAAATTACCATGTTTGCTGGGCACAGTGGCACACACCTGTCATCCCAGCTACTTAGAAGGCCGAGGCAGGAGAATCACCAGTTCAAAGCCAGCCTGGGCAATTTAATAAGAGCCTAACTAAAATAAAATCTAAGCTGGGCATGGTGGCACACGCTTGTAATCCCAGTACTTGGGAGGCTGAGACAGGAGGATCGCAGGTTTGAGGACAGCCTCAACAACGTAGCGAAACTCTCAGCAACCTAGTAAGACCCTGTTTCAAACTAAAATATAAAATAGGGCTGGGGGTATGGCTCAGATGTAGAACTCCCCTGTGTTCAATCCCTAGTACCACAAAAAATAAATAAAATCTAAAAGAGGCTGGGGGTATAGCTCAGTGGTAGAGCGCTTGCCTAGCATGTGCTAGGCCAGGGATTCTAGCCCCAGCACGACAAAAAATAAAATAAGAAAACTGAAGCTCTGTGTCATCAAACACTAACTTCCCCTCCCCACAGAGGCCCGGCTGCTCTTCTCCCTGACTCTGTGCAGGTGACTGTTCTAGGGACCTCAGCCCAAGTGGCATCACACACACTAGTTTCTTTCACTCAGCGCAATGTCCCCAAGGTCAATCCATGCTGCAGCAGGTATCTCCTGCCTTTTTTGTTTTCTTGGGGTTTTTTTTTGGGGGGGGTACTGGTGATGGAACCCAGGGTCATTCTACCTCTGAGCTACATCAACCCTCTTCTAATTTTTTTTTTGAAACAGGGTCTTGGTAAGTTGCCCAGGTCTCACTAAGTTGCTGAGACTGGCCTCCAACCTGTGATCTTTCTGTCTCAGCCTCCCAAGTACTGGGATTACAGGTGTGTACATGCGCCACCACGCCTGGCTTCTCCTTTTTCAAGGCTGAATGATGTTCCACTGTCTGGATGGACCACATTTGTTCATTGACCCTCCCTGGCTGGCGTGCATGTGGCTCCTGCCTCTTGACTACTGTGCACGTGGGACCGTAGATTCTTTGGCTTTCCCATCCTCGGTGTGTGTGTCTGTTTAACAGTCACCACTCCTGAGGACACACGATTCTGCCAGGCTCCACGAGTGCCCTCAGTCTGTGTGCTGATGACCCTACGGCTGTCTCCTTAGACTGTCACTGTTGCATCCACTGTCCGAACGCCCAGCTGCCTCATCGGGCGGGTCCCCCTGTTCATGCAGCCCCCAATCCCATGGGCTGAGATGGCGCTCTCCCGGTAGGAGGAGTCTGCCAGCCTTCTGACTTCTCCTGGCTTCATCCCGCCGTCCCATGGAGGAGCTCTGTCCTTGCTTCCTCACCTTTCGGCTTTTGTGATGCCGAATGGGGCAGGGAAGGGAAGGCCACAGTTTGGGGGGTTCTCGTGGGGGTGCAGCCCTCTCCCCAGGCTCCAGCCAGGGGAGTTTTGAAGAGTCACCCCGAGAGAGAAGAGGCCGGGGAAGGAAAGGGGCTTTTGAGAAGCGTCAACTCAGGAACTTGACAATTCTGAGAGTCCTTCTGGCTGGTTCCTTTGATCACGGATCCCCGCGTGAGTCACCGGCTGAGGTAGTTATGATGTCCCAGTTAGGCCCAGGACAGGCTCCCCATGGCCCAGAAACCCCGATAGCCATACCTAAGCCACAGGGGCTTTCTTCCTCAGGGCTGGCCTGGCGCTTCTGCAGCCCAGGGGTCAGGAAGGAAGAGAGCTCAGCATGGCCCCTGCCCTCTGGGACGGCTCCTCGGCAGTGTGGCTCAGGGCATGGGTGGGAAAGGGGCTGCAGGGAGGAGAGGCTGAGACCAGCTGGCTGTTGTCAAGACAAAGCTATCACAGAAGCCCTGCAGCCTGCGCCCAAGCCCAGAACTCCCCTGGACTCCGGGACTCCGGCCCGAGGGGCTGGGGAGGACCAGACTGCTGCAGTCAGGGAAGATGGGCTGAGCAGCCGGGGCCTTAGAGCAGCAGGAAGCAGCCCGGGCTAGGTGTGGCGGGAGGCCGCAGGTGTGCCACCTTGGGGAAACTGAAATACCCATCTCCAGTTAAATCCAGAGGCATTCTACCTCCGAGTTACAACCCCAGCCCTTTTTATTTTTTGTTTTGAAAGTCTTGCTAGGTTGCTGAGAGTCTCACTAAACTACTGAGGCTATCTTCAAACCTGTGATCCTCCTGTTTTAGTCTCCCAAGTACTAGGATTCCAGGCTTACGCCACCATACCCAGCTACCCATCTCCATTTCTGGAAACATCCTAGGGGAGGTCTCCTAGGCCAGCCTGCCAGGGAAGGCGTGAACTCGTGAACATCTGGGCTCAGCGGCCTCACCTGCCCTTCCCCCCTACCCCGACACCCCATCACGTTTGCCTCCCTTCCTTTCACTTCACAGCTGCTTCCTGGTCGCCTCTCTGAGGTGCCCACACCTCTCCACGGGTCTTTCTCTTGCCCTTTTGCCTTGGTGCTGGGGCCAGCTGCTCTCTGGGCCAGCTGGGTGCCCCAAAAGCTGGGGTGGGGAGGATGATTGTACCCCAGGGTCCACAGCTCTGGACTCTGCCACCATCTGTTAGACGAGGGTCCTCGATGACCGTGGGGAGGACTGGCAAGCCCATGGCTCCTTCAGAGCTGGAACCCTGGCCCCAGGCACCTCCACTCATCACCCAGGGCCATCCCAGGGCCCCGCTGCCCTTGCTCCTCCCGGGCACAGCCCTGCGGGACAGCACCCGCGCCACTCACACCTCTGGCCTGGGATCCAGGGCCACTCAGGACTCAGAGGAACAAGGCGGTGCTGGCCTCTCTTGGAGACTGCTTCCGAGTGGCAGGAGAGGCCTGTTTAAAGAGCAGCCGCGGTGTGCCAGGCCAAGCAGGGGCACCTACCCTCCCGCCCCAGGGAGAGGCCTGCCCTCTCCACCAGCTCTGGGCTCCACAGCCCCCCGCCAGAGGCGCTCCTGAGACATCTCCCTGCCTCCCTCTCCAGCCCTGCAGACACTCAATGTCTAGTCTTGGTAACTTTTTGGTTTTTGGTTTTTGGTTTTGGTACTGGGGATTGAACCCAGGGCATTCTACCTCTGAACTACACTACATCCTCAGCCCTTTTTATTTTTTTACTTGATGTATGTATTTATTTATTTTTTGCGGTACTGAGAATGGAATCCAGAGGCCTTGTACCACCAGGCTACAACCCTAGACCTATTTTATATTTTTTATTTGGAAACAGGGTTTCACTAAGTAGCTGAGGCTGGCTGCAGGAGGAACTTGTGCTCCTCCTGTCTCAGCCTCCCAAGTACTGGGATTACAAGCATGCACCACCATGCCCGGCTTATTTTTTATTTTGAAACAAACTCTTGCTAAATTTCTGTACACGCTGTCCTCAAACCTGCAATCCTCCTAAGTACTGGGATTACAGGTGTGCAAAAACCATGCTCAGCTTTTAAGAACTGTGTGTGTGTTTTTATCCTAAGGATTCCTTGAGACCGAAAGAGCCCCAAAGACAAGGACCACCCCAGACCTCAAAGCATGGTGCAGCGACAGGGACAGAACCATCTGCTCCCTCAGCTCCCCACCCCCACCCCATGAGTCAGCTGTGAGCCTGCAGAGAAATGCAGAAGCACAAGCTGCTTCTGAGGACCCACTTCTGTTCCCTGTGCAGGCCCCCTCCCGAGCCGCCGCAAGATAAGCGGAGAAATGGAAAGCAAGACTTAAGCAACACTCTTGGCCATGTGGCAACTCCAGCAAGGCCTCCGTGTGTGTCTTTGTGTTCTGGGCTGGATTTTCACCCTGGTCTGTTTAAAGACCTATGGCAGATTGGGAATTAAAAGCCAGATCTTGTTGAGTGTGGTGGCACATGATTGTAATCCCAGTACTTGGGAGGCTGAGACAAGAGGATCACAGGTTCAAGGCCAGCCTCAGAAACTTAGTGAGACCCTCAGCAACTTAGCAAGACCCTCAATTTAGAGAGACCTTGCTTCAAAATAAAAGATGAAAAGGGCTGGGGTGTAGCTCAGAGGTAGAATGCCCTTGGGTTCAATCCCCAGTAGCAAAAAAAAAAAAAAAAAAAAAAAAAAAGCTGGGGGTGGTGGCCACACCTGTAATCCAAGTACTTGGGAGGCTGAGATGGGGGGTTCGAGGCCAGTCTCAGCAATTTAGCGAGACCCTGTTTCAAAGTAAAAAATAAAAAGAGCTAGGGGTGTAGCTCAGAGGTAGAATGCCCCTGGGTCCTTAGTACCAAATATAAAAAGTCAGACCCTTGCCCACAGAAGATTTGAGCAGATGAGCCTTCCCCCGCTGGTCCCTCCCTGCCTGGGGGGCCCACCGGCCACCCTTACCTGGGAGCAAGGGCCTAGGCTGGGGCCCTTGCCCAGTGGGGGGTGAACCCCCTGCCCCCACTGCCAGGGGACATTTAGCATCTCTGGAGACACGGGGGGGGGGGATTTCTACTGGCTCTATTGGGTACAGACCACACAGACTTCTGCAGCTCCCCCACCCACCCAAGACACACAGGACAGCACTCCCACCGCGGCAGAGCCGCACCCAGCCCCAACTACCCCAGTGCTGCACGCAAAGCCCTGGACGCCTGAGGGTAGCCAGGAGAGGTTGGAAGTTGGCTCTGACGCCCCCAGATGCAGGCTCTGACCCCCACCACGCCATGGCAGCTGGGGGGATGCTGAAGCTGTGGGCCCTGGGCCAGCTGCTGAGGCCAGGGCAGCAGCAGCCTAGACAGCGCCCAGAGGGCCGGCCCAATGGGGCCTGGGACCCTGTGCCCTCCCCCACTCCTGTAGAAAGCAGAAGTGCAGTGGGCGGGACCTGGGCAGGGCTGTGGTGTGGCCTACGTCACCCATGACATCTCCCCAGACACCGCGGGGAGGCCGCGGCCCACGTGGAAAACACCGGCTGACATCGAGGCCACGGTGCTTGCCGGAAACCACACTGGCTGTCGCCGTCAGGGCTCCAGACACCTCAGATCCCAGGACTCTGGGGATCAACGGGGGGGGGGGGCTGCTATCTGGGCTAACACTGGAGGCTAACAGGATTGCTAAGGCAGACGGACCTGGTGTGCCCCACCCTAGGGTGAGGTCTTTGTCCTCCAGGGACCCACAGTCCAAGGAGGGGGTCCCTCACCTCAGCAGACACCTGAGAGAGACCACTGTCGCATGCGCAGACCGCTCCCCAATCCTGGGGTGAGATGGGACGGCCGTGGAGGCAGAGGGCAGAGGAGACAGCCAGAGCAAAGGCTGGGCACAGAGGGAAGGCAAGGAGAGGGGTGCAGCAAGGCTTGATGAGTGGGGAGCCTGGCCTCCCCGTGAACAGGGGTCTGGACCCAGATAGCAAACCTGGGGCCCTAGTGGGGGATGCGGGCGCCCAGAACCTCTGGAGGTCCAGGGTCTAGAGGATCCCAGGGCCCGAGGCCTCAGAGGCCAAAGGATCTGACACTCTTGTCACTGGCCAGGGTTGGGTGGGGCCAGCCTCAGGGGTGGGGGGCAGCGGGTGCTGCTGGTGGACAGGGAGAGGGGTGCTCAGGGCGGAGAGGGGCCAGCAGGGGCTGGAGGGCTGAGGGAAGGGGCATGAGTATGCACCAGTGTGTGCCCGTGCATGGACACGGATGTGTGAGCGTGCATATGTGTGCATGGGAAGCAACTCCTACCACAGAGGGGACCTGCTGTTCCAAGCAACAGCGGACCGTCCTGCACTTGGAGGAGACGCAGATAGGGGAACTGCCTCTACTTCCTGCCCCCTCACCTCCAGCCCCAGGCCTTTGATGGTATCAACTGCTCTGCACAGGCTTCCTTCCCAGGCAAGGGTGCACTCGGAGGCCTTCCACCCTCACCCCTGCAGCACCCACCATCGGCTTCCCACCCACCCACAAGAGCAAGGCTCACTCGCCTTCACATGCACACGCCCACACAGAGGCGCAAATGGACACAGATGCACACATGCACACCCACCTGCAGACACGTGCACACAGCACACACATGCAGAAACCTCACGCAGGGCTCCAGGCTGACGAGGCCAGCTGCCTAGGGCCATAGTGGGTGGGCCTCGACAGTGTGGTGGGGGCTCCTCCCAGCTCCAGCCCAGGTTACCAGCTCTCTGGGCCTCCCTGGGCAACTTGCTGCCAGGCACCTCCTGTTGTCACATCTCAAATGTCTGCACAGGAAGGCTTTGAACTACTAATTTGATCTATCTCATAGTCATGTTAGTCAGCTTTGCATCCCCGTGACCAAAATACCTGCAAGAACAATTTAGAGAGGGACAGTTTATCCTGGCTCACAGTTTCAGAGGTCTCCATCTTCAGACTCCATTGCTCCAGGCCTGAGGTCTGGCAGAACGTCCTGGCAGGAGGTCATGGAGGAGGAAAGCTGCTCGGGAAAGCTGCTCGGCTCACGGCAACCAGCAACCGGAAGCACAGAAAGAATGGAAGGGCTGGGAATGAGATAAACTCTTGCAGGGCAGGGCGCTCCCCCAGTGACCTACTTCCTCCAGCCAGGTCCCACCTCCCCAGGAATCCATTTGGTCATCAGTGGGCTAATCTACTGCTGAGGTCAGAGGCCTCAGAACCAAGCACTTCCCAGAAGCCCCACCTCTGGACCGTGCTGCATCGCGGACCACGCCTTCCACAGGAGACTCTGGGGGGTGCTCCGGGTCCAAGACATCAAACCAAGTCACAGGACTGCTGAAGCTTTTGATTTCCTCTGGCCGTTACATATTTCTAGCAGTTTGTCCATTTCACCTGTGTTTTCAAAAAGTGTGAACATACAGTTGCTTATAGCATTCTCTTATTATCTTTCTTTGGAATTTCCTTTCTTGCATTTTTTTAATTTTTAAATTTATCTACAGAAAATTTATGTGTTTATAAATTTTTAAATTTATTTTTTATTTTATTTTATTTTTGCGGTACTGGGGATTGAACTCAGGGGCATTCTACCTCCGAGCTACATCCCCAGCCCTATTTTTTTTTTCTTTATTTTGAAACAGGGTCTCACTAAGTTGTGGAGGCCTCACTAAGTAGCTGAGGCTGGCTGCGAACCTGGATCCTCCGGTCTCAGCCTCCCAAGTACTGGGATTACAAACGTGCGCCACCACGCCCGGCTCCAAATTTTTAAATTTATATACAAGCTGGGTGTGGTGGCGCATGCTTGTAATCCCACTACTTGGGAGGCTGAGACAGGAGGATCACAGGTTTGAGCCTCAGCAAGTAGTGAGACTCTCATCAACCTAGCGAGACCCTGTTTCAAAATAAAAATAAAATAGGGTTGGAGGTGTAGTTAGGAGGTAGAATGCCCTGGGTTCAATCCCCAGTGCCACACATACACACACACAAAATTTACATACAGGTGTTGTTCACATCTACAGATTTGAAAAATGCACAAGGATATGTGCTGTTGGGAGGCCTCTTGGCCTGCATCTCTGAGATTACCATCTCGGACCGGCTCAGCTATTGTACACAGTACCGGCTGGGTGGAATTTGTCCGCAAGCAGACAAATTCCAAGGGACCTGATGAAATCGATTAGAGTGCAGACTTTGACGTCGTCTCCATCTATGTTTAACCCTTCCTTCCTCTAGACTTTTCCCAGGATCGCTTTGCTGCCTTTCCTTATCATGACCCAGGACAGTCTGCAGGCTCCTGTGTTTGATCATTTTTTATGATGCCTTGTTTAAACCTTCTATAAAAGAAAAATGCTGGCCGGCCAAAGGGGGACAGGAGATTTGTGCTACCTCCTCTCCAGCTGCCCCAAATATTAAATATAATAATGTTCTCTAAGTTATCCCTTCTGACTCTGTACCATTTCACGCGAGTGACTTCTAATCAGTGGCAGCTTTCAGCAGCAGCTTTCCGTAGCAAGAACGTGGGACAAGTAGTGTCCACTACGATGTGCCACTACCACGGTCATGACACAGGCCAGTTCCATCACCCCAAAAACTCCCTCGAATGTCCCTTTGTGGTCAGGCCTGCCCCCACCCTCAAGCCCTGACCTCTTTTTCTTCGCTCTAGTTTTGCCTTTTCCAGAGTCTGTGTAGGTGGGATTGTACTGTGAGCAGCCTGGTGAATCTGGTCTCTTTCACGAAGAAAATCATATCTGAGGTCTGTCCCCAGGCGGGAATTGATAGCTCAGTCCTTTTACTGCTGAATGGTAATCCATTTCAGGGATGAACCGTGGTTTTTCATCTACTCGCCAAAGAGCACCGGGTCTGTTTCCAGTCTTTGGTGGTAGTGAAGCTGCCAAAAGGACTCACATGGGTGGAAGCTCTGGTGGTCATGGGATGAGAACCGGAACCGCCAAGCTCTTCCCCAGTGGCTGCGCCATCTTTCCTTCTTGCCAGCAGCATATGAGCGCTCCTTTTGCTCCAGGTTGACAGCATGTGGTATCATAGTTCCATCCAATTAGTTGCAGCCATTCTAGTGGATATACACCGGTATTGCATCGTGGTGTGTGTGGGGAGGTGGTACTGGGGACTAAACCCAGGGTGTTCTACCTCTGAGCTACACACCCAGTCCTTTTTATTTTTTATTTTGATTTGGGGGCTCTCGCTCGCTAAATTGAGGAGACTGGCTTTGAACTTGAGATCCTCCTGCCTCAGTCTCCCAAGTACTAGGATTATAGGCATGTGCCACCGTGCCTGGCTACACTGTGATTTCAATTTACCTAATGATAAATGATGCCAACATCTTTTTGTGTTATTTTCTCTTTGTATACAGCACCCCAGACCAGGTGCTGTGTCTGTTTAAATCTTCAGCCCACTTTTTTTTTTTTTTTTTTTTTTGCGGTACTGGGGATTGAACCCAGGGGCATTCTACCTCCGAACTACACCCACAGCCCTATTTTTTATTCTTTATTTTGAAACAGGGTCTCGCTAAGTTGTGGAGGGCCTCACTAAGTAGCTGAGGCTAGTTGCAAACCCGCAATCCTCCTGCCTCAGCCTCCCAAGTACTAGGATTACAAGCGTGTGCCACCACGCCCGGCTTTTAGCCCACTTTTAAATTGGGTCATTTGTTTCTTTTTTGTGGAGAGGTCTTTATATATTCTGGATATCAGTCTTGTATCTGATAGATGGTTTGAAAACATTTTCTGTCCATCTGTGGCTTCTTATTATCTTTTAAATCTGCAATTATAAGCCGGGCATGGTGGTGCACACCTGTAATCCCAGTACTTGGGAGGCTGAGACAGGAGGATCACAGGTTTGAGGCCAGCCTCAGCAATTTAGCAAGGCCCTCAGCAACTTAGTGAGACCCTATTTCAAAATAAAATAGGACTGGGGTGTAGCTCAGAGGTAGAATGCCCCAGAGTTCAATCCCCAGTAACACACACACACACACACACACACACACACACACACACACACACGCAATTATATCATTGGTCTCTACTGCATCTTTGTTTGCTATTTCATTGATTTTTTTATCTTAATTTTTCTAAATGGAAGTGTAATTTACCCACAGCGCCGTTCAGCTCTTTCAGATGTGCAGTTCTGGCACTGGGTAAATGCATCCAGTTGTGTAGCTACCAGCACAGAGACATAAACTATTCCCATCGCTCCCAAAACTCCCCGTGCCCCTTTGCAGTCAACGCCTCCCCATGCCAGCCCCAACTTCCTATGACCAGAAGAAGCCTGCAGATCCCGAGGGGTTGTCCACACACTGTTGTAGCGATTTCCCCAGAGCCTCCTCTTGTGCTGCCCCCCTCAGGTTTGAATATGCAATGTTTTATTATCACCCGGTGTTAGGTTTTTAATTAATTTATTTATTTATTTATTTATGGTACTGGGGGTAGAACCCAGGAGGCATTCTACCTCTGAGCTACACCTCCAACCCTATTTTATTCTTTTATTTTGAAACAGGGTCTCCCTAAGTTGCTGAGAATCTCACTAAGTTGCTGAGCCTGGCTGTGAACCTGCGATCCTCCTGTCTCAGTCTCGCAAGGCGTGCGCCACCAAGCGTGCACCACTGGGATTACAGGCGTGCGCCACCAGGCCGGGCTGGCTCAGTTTCAGGTTTTTCACATTTCTATTGCGATCTCTTCTTTAGCTCATGAGTTATTGGGCAGTGTGTGTTTGTGCGTTGCAGTGCTCAGCTATAAAAATCCCCCAACTGTGCATCATATTTTCAAACACACGGCAGTGTTGAAAGAATTACACCATGAGGCCCGATACTCTCACCACTCACCTTCCACTCGCTTAACTGAGCCTTCACACACCTCTCCATCTCTCCACCCATTCACCTTCTATCCATCCGCCTACCCCTCGATCCACCCATCCACCCAGCTCTCCCTCCACCCATCAGCCTGCCTTCCTACCTTCCACCATTCATTCCTCTCTCCATTCACCCACCATCCATCCATCCCTCTATCTATCCATCCACTGCTCTCCATACATCCATCCCTCTCTCCATCCTTCTATCCACCATCCACTCCACCATCCACTCCACTATCCGGCCCTCTATCCATCCATGCACTCCTCTCTCCATCCCTCATCACTCCATCCATTCCTCTATCCCCCTGTCCACTCCTATATCCCATTCATACCTCTACCCTCCATCCATTTCTCTAACCATCCATCCACTCCTCTGTCCACTCATCTACTCTATCCCCCATCCACTCCTCTATCCCTCCCTCTGTCCCTCTGTCCACTCATTCACTCCTCTATCCACTCATCCACTCTCCATCCATCCTTCTACCCATCCGCACACTCCTCTATTCACCCATCTTCCTCCCTATCCATCTACCCTGCCCTGTCTACCTCCCCAGGAGCCCCACTTTACCATCCTAGGAAACCGACTCCAGCCAGGGTGCTGCTTCCAGACCCTGTGTCCTGGTGACTAGGAAACCAGCAGAGAAGGCCCATGGCTAGATCCTCAGGGCTGCTGCAGGTAGCTACTGTCACCTGCCACGTCCCAAGAGCCACCACAGGTCCAGCAGGCTCTCAGACATGCCAAGGGCTCCAAATTTCCATCCCAGCAGCCAGGTAAGGGTCGACTTTTTACCTACACTGTGCAGGGCATGGACACCCCAGGTCTGCCGAGTTAGCCATTCAAAGCACAGGTCAAGAGAGGGTTCTCGCAGGGAGTCACCAAGGTCAACCCTGCATGGTGAGCGCAGGAGAGGCCGAGCCGGGACGGCTGGGCTGTGGGTGGGAGTGAGGCAGGCAGGCCGTGGGGGTTGAAGGAAGTGTGGATTCTGTCAAAGTGTAAATTCTGGGTTTGGACACATCTACATCACTCTGTAATGAGAAGCTGTGGCGCCAGCCTGCCTGTGAGGCAGGGCCTAGTGGTCAGGTGCCTGAAACTGGGCTGGTGTGGGAGAGTGGCTCCTCTGATGGCCCGGAAGCGGCTCTCCTCTGGCAAGCAGGGCCTAGAGGGGTCAGGAGGGGGCTGGAGGCCTCCTAGGGACATAGACCTGCCCACTCACCTCACTCCACACAGCTGCTGAGCCCCACTGGGCTCCAAGCCTCATCTCCCCACACCCCTGGCCCTAACCCCCCCTCAGCTGCCACCGGAGGCGCTCTGCAGCTCCAGGGCGTGGCCCCTCCTCCAGCCCTGCTGCCAGCCTGCAAACCTCTGGGTGCTCTGGAACCTTCTGAGTAATCACGGGCTAGATTGGGGGTCATGCCTGGCTGGAGGAGGGGATGCAGCCCGCCCTCCGCACGGCCGGTGGGGGGTGGGGGCAGGCAGCTGGCAGTGTCCTCTGGAGGGAGCAGCCCCCATGGATCACGGCCCCCTCGGGCCAGTGCCTGCTACTGGGCCTGGGGAACAGCACAGGGTGGGCTGGCCTGCTGTGTCCCCCAGTAAGTGGAGAATGACTTGGGACACTTCCTTGCTTCAGAGAAACCCAGTTCCTCAACCAGAAAATCTCCCAGGCACCTTGGTCACAGTGACAGAAGTTCTCCTAATCCCACGCAGGGGAGCCCCAGCTTCTGGGGCTTGTCAGGGCTCCCTGCCTTGGTTTCCCTTGTGGACAGGAAGGCAGCCTGTAGCCTGTGACTCAGCAGCCACCCCCTGCTCCTCAAGCCCGATTCCTGTTGGTACAGGGAAGGCAGCCCCTCAGCAACTGCTGGTTGACCCCACCCCCAGATCCCCCCTCAGCGCCTCCTGGTCCACATTCCTGCCAAGCCCAGGCCTGGGACAGGGAGGACAAACACCAGCCAGGCCACCCTGGCAGGGGCTGCTGCTTGTGGAGGGTGGTGTTGAGCACGCCAGGGGCGCCTCCAGGAGCCGAATGGGGACTCCCGACAGCCTCGGCCTAGACCAGGGGTCTCTGACCGCAGGCCTTCTCCTCCTGGGGTAAGCCAGCCGCGGGCTCCTCTTCCCTCCAGGCAGGCCTGCTTCCCCAGAGACCTGTGCAGCCTGGGAATGCTTACCACGCTGCCCCATGTCCCCAGAGTGTGCTGGGAAACAGGCTAAAGGAGCCCAAGAAAGTTGTTTGAGGTCACACAGCCAGCCCATCAGCAGCAGAGCGGGGGGGGGGGACCTCAAGTTTCACCCAACTAATGCCCCAATATAGTAGCTTCCCTGCCCCCTCTCATCACAGGGGCCCCAAGGTGGGGGCGAGGGTGTCAGGGGCCTGAGTCTCCATGGAAGGGGTGTGATAGGCCGGGAGACAGGCCGACCTGAGAAACTGGATAGGCTCAGCACCTCACCAACATCCGCCAACCCACAGGCTGCCCTGCCCACCTGGGAACATTCTGGGGCTCACTTGGGGCTTGCTGGGGATTAGAGATTGGATCCGGGGTTCCCAAGGGCTCGCTTTGGGGCCTCCCAAGCCCAGAGCTGAATAGGTGGGGTGACTGGGTCCACCACCCAGTATCCGTCCCAGGAGCAGACAGTGAAGGGGCTCATCCAGTGCCAGGGGGAGGCTTCCTTCCCCAGGGCTGTCAGCCTTACCCCACAAGCGCTTCCCGGGACCACCAGCACCCAAAGCTCCTCAAAGCTCCTTCGCCACAACCCCTGCCCCACCAGGTGCGTCCAGACCTGGAGCCTCGGTTTTCCTGGCAGAGAAATGGGTTTTCTGCACCCACATGCCCCACGAGATCCCCCTCCCCCATTATGGTTCCGAGATTCCCCGCCCCCTTACTCCTCCCCACCTCTCCGTCTGGAGCTTCCTTGTCCCTTTCCCCTGCCACCCGGAATGTCCCAGTCCCCTCTACACACCCCCACACTGGGCCGAGTACCTCGCGTTCCCCTCTGTGCCCTGCCCCCGACCTGGAGCCTCCGAATCCGCCCCCGCCCACCTCGCTACCCGCTAACCCCTCTGCCAGGGGCCGGAGCCTCGGACCCTCGCCGTCCTCCCCTCACCCCAAGGCCGGGCAGGCCCGGCAGGCGGGCGGCACCCGCGCCCACCCGCACCCCGCGGCGAATAGGGCGCGCCGGGGCCTGTCCAGGCCCGCGGAGAAGCAGCGGCGGGGGGGGGGGCGTCGGATTGGGGGGAGCTTCCCATCCCTTGAGCGAGCCACGGCAGGCAGGGGCAGAGGCGCGGGGCGAGCTGGGCCCCAGGCTCGCGTCTCCGCCTTCGCTGTCCCGCGCAGGAGGGCTTGACCCGGTTCAGGTTTCCTAGGGTCCCCAGGCGCATGCCTAGAAGGATGGAGGCCGCCTCCTCGTGCACAATGGCCTTCACCTTTGTCTGTAAATTGCACAATGACCCTGCGAAGTAGGTCCTGCTCTTGTTCCCGTTTTGCAGGTGCGAAAATGGAGGTGCAATTGAGATTCGCACCAAGCTCCAGACGCCGCACCCCTCATAGAGGGATTGCACAGAAACCAGCCGTCCTTTGTCCTTCGGGACCTCGGGGAGTTCACCCAGCCGAGCATCTCATCTGTCCGCGGGCGGCAGGGCAGGACCTGCCCTCCAGGAGGTGGTGAGAACTCTAAGGACGTGCGCGGGCACCCGGGCAAAGACCCTGGTGCCTTAGGCCCCCCTCGGGTTAAAACCCCATGGGTCCCTCCCTCGGCCCCCTTCGCTGGGAAATGGCAGGCCTTCTTTCTGGGCGCTGAAACTGGGAGGGGCTCCGGCAGTGGAAAGGCGGGCCTGGGCCTCCATCCCCGCCCAAGCCTTGGGAGCCACGCCCCCTGGCTCTCAGGAATCCGGCAGAGCCCCGCCAAACCGCGGGCGGAGGCGGCGGCGGGGCTGGAGGGCTGGAGCGCAATCCACCACGCTGACGCACGCGCCTGGAATTCCCAGGGGGAGCCCGCCGTGGCCCCAGAGACCCTTCCGCCCTGGGCTGGCCCTAGCCAGTGGGGGTAGGGGGGGCCGGGGGAAAGTGGCTCTGGAGGCAGAGGCATGTGTGCACAGACGTGGCCGGTCCTTTGGGACAAGCCCCATCCTTGACCCTCCAGGCAGTGAAAGTCGCTGCACAGGCCTGTGCCTGGGTCCCAGGCAGACATGACCTGACCGCACCCCACAGCCACCCTAGAAATCTGCAGGGCATGCACTGGGGGGGCTCCTGCCTCTGGGCCCTGGCCCTAAATCCCAGCTGCCTTGGACAGCTTCCAAATGGCCCGTGCCTCAGTTTCCCCATCTGTGCAAAGGGGGTTATTTCCATCTCTTCCATCTCAGGCTAGTTCACGCATCTGGAACAGTGTCTGGTAACTGGGTCAAGATTAGGATTGTCGGAAAGGAAACAGGCCTAGAGGACCCAACACCACAGAGCCCCCCCCCTTCCCCTGGTGTCCTCCGTGGCTCCACTCTGATGCTCCGGCCTGCCGAGGGCAGCGGGGCCTGGGCAGGGAGGACTGGCAGGCTCAGTGAGTGTGACTATGTGCCTGCGTGCTGGCGTGTGTCTGCAGATGCCTCTGTGCTTGCTGGAGTGTGTGTGTGCATGCACTCTTTGGCCAACACTGTTCCACAGGTGGGGAGTTGTGT
Organism: Glis glis; assembly: GCA_004027185.1. Lineage (NCBI taxonomy): Eukaryota > Metazoa > Chordata > Mammalia > Rodentia > Gliridae > Glis > Glis glis. Next base: position 16,163 of record PVJS01007668.1, on the reverse strand, counting down.
AACACCGTGCAGGCCTCAGATCCCAGCCCCTGGGGACACCAGGTTCCCATCCCTGTGTTTGGCTAACCCTCCTGCACCCTCCACTGGTCAGCCCTCACAGAGGAACACGTTGCCATACAGGGGTTGGGGGTGTGGGGCCAGCTCCTGGGAGGGCAGGCCAGATGGTGACTCCTAGCTCACCCTCCAGGCCACCGGCTTTGTGACGAGAGAACCCAGGAGGGGGGCAGCCACACAGCCATCCTCAGGAAGCCCCCACCCCTGGCAAAGCTGGTCACAGGCACCAGGATGGGACACTTAGCAGAAGGCCAGACAGACTGGTCCCAAGAGGAGGGGTCCTGCTGAAGGAGGCAGGAGGGGGGTGCTGGAGGCCTGCAGGGGCCTTGCCGCAGAACCAGGCATCCAGGGTACAAGAATCTCCCTGGTGAGTGGGAGAGCAGAGCGGTGCCACCCTGCACCCACTGCCCTCACAGTGGGGCAGCAGGGGGCGCAGGGGCCACAGGCCTACGAGTCAGGACTTGTCCCTTCGCCCTGTGTCCAGAAGCCAGGCAGGAGTTGCCCCTGCCCCAGCCAGCCCATGTCTGCGGGCCAGAGGAATCCCAGGGACTGGCCTGGACACCCCAGCTGTGGTGGGGCTCAGTCCCTCCTTGCCCAGCTTCCTCAGCACCTGGACATCACAGCCTGCAGATTGATTGGGTGACTGACCCCAGGTGGGGGTAGGAAAGCTCCTCATTCATTCATTCATTCATTCATTCATTCATTCATGCACTCGCATCTCCCACAAACCAAGACTATGGGCTTCCCAGGACCAGCCGTGGAGCCCGATGCCAGGATGACTGCCAGGTGGGACAAGTGCGGGGCCTCCAAAGGAGGGTGACCTTGGACTGGTCTCCACTTCCCCCAGATAGTTGCCTGAGGCCTCGGACACACTGCCCATGGGAGCGGCAGTGAGTCCTGGGGGGGCCATCAGCCAGGCCCTCTCCAGCCCCCACAGCCAGAGCTGCCCTCGTCTGGCACCTGCACCATGCCTGGCCCCTGCTTCCCCAGAAGCCATCCCCCAGGGGACGGTGTCAGCTCAAATGGCATTTGGCTGCCCTGGGTCATCTCCAAGCTCCTGACTGCAGACACTCTGGCAGGACCAGTGCCTTCCAGGCCCACAGGCACAGGCCAGCTGCAGGGACACTGCTTCAACCCAGCAGCTCCTCTGCCCCGCCTGTGGCCCCACAGCCACCCCTGTGCCTCTCCCTCAGGTCCTGACTGGCTGGGGTTGGGTAAAAGCTGTGCTACCACCCAGGGCATGCTGCGTGGCCACCAGGGGGTGCTGGGGCCCAGCGGCCGGCAGGGTGAGGGCTAGGGTATAGGATGCTGGGAGCTGACTGGGGCAGCAAAGCTGAGCATTGTCTGGCACCGTCTAGACTTCACAACTCGGACAGGTGGTTACCGTGAGCCCTCCCCAGGTGAGGACACAGGCCCAGAGAAGGGGTGCCGCGTGTCCTGGCTCTGGGGGTGCAAGGTCTGGGTCTCCAACACCTTCAAGTCCACCTTGAACCTGCTGTGCTGCCTCTAGTTTGCTGTGTGATTTTTGGCAAGTCATTTGACCTCTTTGGACCTCAGTTTCCCCACCTGGAAAATGGGGGTAGGAAGGCATCATTGTTGAGCAGGTCCAACTAGCAATGAGGACCCCCTTAGGCCCTGATGCCTGCGGCCACTGGGGTGTTCAAAAGCGCACTGGCCACAGCCTGGACTCGCAGAGGCCGCGCCTGCCTCACAGCAGCCCTGCTAGCTGGCAGCTCTGTGGTTCCCACGCTCCATGGTGCCATTCTTGGCACCCCAGTCCTGCCCCACCCTTGCCTTGTGGGGACCAGGGCACCCGGAATGTGGCGGTCGATTCTGTCCCCCGGGGCCACGGATTCCTGTCTTAGTGGGTGAGGGCGGAGGCGGCTTTCCGCCCTTTGGTCCCCGCCAACTCTAGGGAGCCAGCCACGCCCAGGCCCTGCCCTCAAGGCCACTGGGAGGAGTTGGGGGAGTGGCCGGTGGGACTCCCTCCCTCCCAGGAGTGTTGGCCAATCCTGTGCCCCCCAACCTGAACCTGGGGGGCAGAGGGGTCAGGGCAGGGTGGCTGAGCTGCACCCATGGGAGCCAGGAGGCAGCAAGGAGTCTTGGGGGGATGGGAGTGGGCCCTGCCCCAGGCTGAGAGGAAGCCCAGCCCGCCGGTGGGCTAAGGCTGGGGTCCCAACTCCCCTGCTTCAGGCTCTTGAACCCCAGCCCAGGACCCCACCCCACTCCCCAGGAATTCCCGTCCCCCCTCCGGCCAGCTGGGCGGTGGCCCCTGCCTCCAGGTCCTCCACCTGGTGCTGGTCAGGGCGTTGGTCTGCCCGGTGTTAGGAAGCAACAGGGAATATCTCAGGCCTCACCTCTGGCACAAAGGAGCCAGTGCAGGGCAGGCTGCAGCCCTGCACGCAGAACCGACCCCCCCAAAGCTGGTGACAGTGGCCCCCGCTCACTCAGCATACCTCCACGATCACCTTGCCCTGTCTCAGTCACCACTGAGCACCCCAACACAGGGGTCAGGGGTCGAGTAGGAAGCAGGGCCACCCTCTGAGCCTAGGGGAGGGGAGGGCAGGGGCCGGGTGGCCCGCAGAGGGTTCTCATGGGGGTTCCTGAAAGGCAGGAGTGCACGGGACAGGACTCTGCCACGTCAGACAGCTCCCAGGCCTCAGTTTCCTCATCAGCCAGATGGAAATTACAGTAATGGGCGCCTGCCGCCCACAGGCCTGATGCTTACAGTGGGCCTGGGGTTCCCTCAGCCCTGCCCCAGGGGTCAGGGAGAAGCGGCAGGAGGGGTCTCTGCCTGGAGGAGGGGAGGTCTCTGGCCTCTGGGGCTGAGCCACAGGAGCCACCAGGAAAGGCTGGGCCCCTGCTCTCCTGTCCCCATGATGTGGGGGACACCTCCACCCCGGCATGCAGGCGGCTTGGAATGTCCCTTCCCAGTGGGGCGTCTTAATTGGGGGCCTAGGGGAGGGGAGGGGCCGGCAACGCGCTCGCTGTCCCTGCGTGCAGGACGGCTTCCCGAGCCGGGCCTCCTCCACGGGTGGAGAGGTAGAGTGTGGTCCGCCACGGCGCGCCCCCTCCGGCGCACAGCGGATTCCTGCGCCCCGTCGGACAAGCCCGCGCGTGCGTGGGGCGGAGCGGGGAGGAGGGCACCCCGACCCCGACACACCCCCACGGCGGGCCCGGCCGGACGTGGAGGGCGCGGGGGTGCGCCGGGGGCGGCGGCGGCAGAATCCGCCTTTGTGCGCGCCGTCCCGAGCGTGTCGCGGCGGGCCCAGCACCCGGCCGCGTTCCAGCGCCCGCCCCCGGCCGCCCGCATACCTGGCGAGGCCAGGGCGCTGGAGGCGGGGCCGGGGCCGGGCCGGGCCGGGGCCGCGCCGCCGCGTGCTGCGGAGGCCCAGGTCCCTTCGCTGAGGATGGGCCCCGTGAGGAGCCCCCGACGGCTGTGACCCTGAAGTGTGCAAGCATGCACCTCCGGCGTGCTGGGGCGGGACCTGCAGGGCCCCAGAGGGCGTCTTGGCTGGCCTGGGACTGGGGGCGAGGCCTCTGGCTTGGTCCCCAGAGAGGTGTGGCGTCCCCAGCCAGGTGGCTGCTGCCACTGGTGGCCGCAGCAGGCGACCGATGGAGGTCGCTGCTGATCCCGGAGAGTCTGGCGGAGCTTCCCGGCCAGGCCCGCAGGGAGCCCTGCAGGAGCAAGGCCCAGGAGGAGAAAGAGGCGAGGATGGCCTCTGGGGTCCCGGAGCCTGGATGCTCCTGCAGCCAGAGGCAGACGTGGGCTGGGAGGGCTGGTAAGAAGCCTGCTTCCCAGCTTTTGCGCGGTCCCAGCCCTCCATCGCGGTCCCCCACCCAACCTCCAGTCATTCAATGAACAAGTACCCCTAGGGGCACACACCCTGCTGTGAGCTGGGGGCAAACCAGATGCCGCCCTCCCTCCCCTCCAGGGTTTGGAACCCCGAGGTGCCTCCTGATACCCAACAGTCCAACACCCTGGCCAGCACCGGGCAGATGACCCCAGGGACAGGGACGACTGCCCAGCTGGCAAGAAGGGGGTCAGGAGCTCCTGGGGAGCCTGCTGAAGTCCTGGGTTCCAGAAGGGGCGGGGCTTGGCACCCCAGCCACTGGCCCACTAGTGGGAGGAACTTCCTCTCAGCCTGGGGCAGGACCCACTCCCATCCCCCCAAGCTCCTCACTGCCTCCCGGCTCCCCAGGGTGCAGTATGGCCTTCCTGTTCTGACCCCTCTGCTCCCCCCAGGGTTGACAGGGCCCACGCTCGGCTGGGGGTGTAGCTCAGAGGTAGAATGCCCCTGGGTTCAATCCCTAGCATCATAAAATAAATACAATAAATAAAACCTCAGATGGAAGATGAGGCTGGAGAGGGCGGGACTGAGCTCTAGCACGGTCAGGGTCAGGAGGCCTTGGGGAGCCTTGGGAGGTGTCTAAGCAGGGCGGCAGCAGGGCCAGGTTTGAGCTTTGGAGATAATCACTCTGACAGACACCTGGGGGCCATGGTTTATTGTCTGTAGAATAACCCGTAGTCAACAAATCCCCTAATGTTCAATAGTGAAGTGGTTTCCAGGTTTCTGGTTAGATAATTCCACATCAGAATCACTCCATTACTGCATACACACGGAGTCATGAAAACCAGTTTCTAGGAGTCAGGACTTTTTCCCCGTGTACTTGGGATTGAGCCCAGGGCCTTGCACATGCTAGGCAAGTGCTCTACCACTGAACTGCATCCCAAGATCTTTAGGGTCTGGCCAAGTTCCCTAGGCTGGCCTCCAACTTTCAATCCTCCTGCGTCAGCCTTCTAAGTTGCTGGGGTTACAGGCGTGGGCCATGGTGCCCAGCTGGAGTAAGGACTCTTGACGCATGTCATTGTATGCTGACCAAAGAAGCTGGAGCGGCCTCCTCCTCTACTGGGGTGCCCATCACAGGTGCTGGTGTACTACTTTTGGTTACGTTGACTGACTTTTAAAATGGTGCTTATTTAGCTGGGCATAGTGGCACATGCCTGTGATCCCAGTACTTAGGAAGCTGAGACAGGAGGATCACAGGTTCGAGGACAGCCTCAGCAAGTAGTGAGACTCTTATCAACCTAGTGAGACCCTGTTTCAAAATAAAAATAAAATAGGACTTGGGGTGTAGCTCAGAGGTAGAATGCCCCTGGCTCAATCCCCAGTACCACACAAAAAAAGAAACAGGGTCTTGCTAGGTTGTTGAGAGTCTCACTACCTTGCTGAGGCTATCCTTGAACCTGCGATCCTCCTGTCTCAGCCTCCCAAGTACTGGGATCACAGGCATGTGCCACCATGCCTGGCCTTCTCCATGGATTTAAACAGACACTGAGCCCTTTGGTCCACCTGCCATCCAGGTGGAAGGAAGGTGCAGGTGTGGATCCCAGCCCTCACTGTGTGCCAGGCCCTTCCAAGCGTCTGGGGTAAAAGAGCCACTGTGACAGAGCAGCACCGGGGACTATCCAGGCAGCTGGCAGGATGCTACGAAGTTGTCTTTATCAGCCTGTGAGCCCCACAGAGGCAGGCCCAGGGTCCCAGGCTGTACATGGGCCCCGGCTTCCCCCAGCCTGCCCTGGGACTGGTCTGCCAGGCTGACCCTGTAAGGGCCCAGTCACTGTCCCCGTCCCCGTGGCCACGCCTGGGCCTGCCGGGCTCTCTGGCCTCCAGGGAGCCTTCCCTGCCTCTGCCACCATGCTGTCCTCAGTTCTGCACACCCTCGTGTCTCTCCTGGGGCCCCATTTCCTTCCTGGGTCCTCACATCCCCAGTCCTGATTCTTCCTGAGCAGCAGGAAGGAGCTGCTGGCCTCCAGCCCCTCCCCCGGCCACACCCCAACTTCCCCAGCCTTCCACAACCCCTCCATCAGAGCCACCCTCCCCGAGCTCAGGCTGGGGCTACTCCTCTCTCTCCTCCCCATCACATCGCCCTCCCAGACATCGGTCCACTCTGAGCACCCAGCCATGCCCCCCGCCCCGTCCCCTCCGCACTGCATTCCCAGCTCCTCTTCACTTTCATCCCAACTGCCGAGGGAGCCTCTCAGACACATCTGGCCTGCCCCTCCTCCGCTTCACAGTGGAGCGTAGCTCCCAGTGCCCACAGGACCAAACCCAATATCACTTGGCCACGTGTTCCACCCACCTGCCTTCCACGCCTGCCCCGCTCCGTGGCCACCCTTGCACTGGAACTCAATCTTTACCACTTCTGCACACCCAGTCCTGCCACCGTGCCTCCTCCAAGTGCCCCGAGCTCATACAGCTCCGTAGGTGCTCCCAGAATGTTCCCCTCAGCCACACCCTCCTCCCTGCCCTGGCCCAGGAGCACCCACATCAGCAGAGGACCCTGGTCTCTCATGCCTGCCCTGCCTCTGTCCCAGGCCTCTTGCCACCTTCAGATTGCAACTCCAGTCCCGGGCCAGACCCCGGAGCAGGGAGAGCCCTCTCCAAGGACTGTGGCTGGGACACAGCACCCCAGAGAGGTTCAGCAGCAAGCTTGACATCACACAGCAAGTCCAGGGCCAGGTGACTGAGTGGGAGTGAGTGGGAGGGAGGGCCCCTGGGCCTGAGCCCTCCAAGGCCCCCTGGAAGCACATGCCTGCCCCTCGCCTGGCTCAGGGAGGGCCTGGCTCTTCATGCCCCGACTCCCCCCTCCTCCACACTCGCGTGCAAACACACACACAAATGGGGTGGCTGGGCTGAGCCAGGCAGCGGGCATGCTCTGGCACGCCCTTGCATTCCCGCCCCGTGGGCTGGGAAGAACCCAGGCAGGCCTGGTCACCACCCGGTGTCCCAGGAGCTCAGGCCATGGAGGGCTGAGCAGAGAACACCGACAGGGCCCACTGACCTGTGACCAAGCATGGGGAAAAGGGGCCAGGGTGTCCTGTCCCCTGGGCCGCAGAGCCTGGCAAGGGAGGACAGCCTGGGGGTCTGGGCCCTGCACCTTGGCAGGAGGGCCTAGGCCCAGCCCATGCGTGGGGTGCTGGGGGCCAGGACAGCTCGCTCCAGGGGGACCAGCTGGGGTCAAAGGCCCACCCAGAGGGGCCAGAGCACTCATGCCCCAGGGCCCCTCCGCTCAGTGCCTCTCCCAGCCTCCAAAGCCACAGGAATTTGGGCAGCAGAGCCCAACAGGCACAGCCAAGACAACGGCGGCCCAAGCGCCCCGGCGCCCTCGCGCCACCCCCACCCGCGGGCAGGAGAAGCCCTCGCAGAGGGTCCGCTTCTCTGTTGTTTCCTCCCGTTAAGGACTTGGGGTTTCAATTCTCAAATATAAGTTTGTTCTTTTTGAAAAGAATCTCTCTTCCCAGTATGTGTATATCTGGGTGGTTTAAAGGAATGTTACTGGCTTTTTTAATTGGACAACCTTGCTGACCTCTGATGGCGCTAATACTTGATCTGTTGGGGATTTCAATGTAAGATTGTGTTACCTAAAAAGACGCACTAGCACAGTTTTCTCTCCCTTTCTCTACTTCCTAAACTCCTGGTTTCTTTTTCTTGTCTGTTGCGTTGGCGAGGACTCCAGATGAGACTGAACAGTGAGCGGGAGCGTTTCCACCTCACAGGAACACACAGCGACGTCCCTGCTGCGCCGGCCACAGGTTGGCGGGAAATGGTCCTTAGCAAGTTGCGAAACTCCCTCCAGGTCTTGCTGGCTAAGTCATGGGTCTGAATCAAACTTCATCAAATACTTTATTCTGCATCAATGTAATGATTCTGTTGCTTTTCTTCATTGTTAACATTTCTGATGTGAAGTTCCTGAGGTAAACTCGTGTGACCTTAGCATTCTGTTGGATTTTTGTTAGCTAACGCTTCAAGATTTTAAAACTTATGCTCATCAACGAAGCCAGCTCCCATTTACTGGCATTTCTTTTCCTAGCTCTTCACTGGCTTTGTGGAATGGGTTGGCAATTTTCTTCCCTTTTTCTGGAGCAACTTCTCTGTCGTATGGATTGTATGCTCTCTGAGGGTCTCCCGGGGCCCTTGCTGGGCCGGGGCTTTGGGAAGTGTCTCTGTGTGTGCGTGTATGTACACGTGTGGGAGTGCATGCATGCATGAGCATGGTAGGAGGGGGTTTGGTTCTACTTTAACTTCTTAAACGTTACTGAACTCTGTGGCTTTCTATTTCTTCTTGTCCCAATATCAGTGTTTTTCATTTTCTACAAATCTATGCATTTTTCCTAGATTTTAAGATGTATTAGTGTAAGCCGGGTATGGTGGCACATGCTTGAAATCCCAGGACTCGAAGGCTGAGACAGGAGGCTCAAAGGTTCGTGGCCAGCCTCAGCAACTTAATGAAGCCTTTTGCAACTTAGTGAGACCCTGTTTCAAAATAAAAAAATAAAAGCTGAGTGTGGTGGTTCAAGTTTGTAATCTCAGTACTTGGGAGGCTGAGACAAGAGGATCACAGGTTTGTGGCCAGCCTCAGCAACTTAGTGAAGCCCTTTGCAACTTAGTGAAACTCTGTTTAAAAAAAAAAAATAGGGCTGGGGAAGTAGCTCAGAGGTAGAAAGCTATTGGGTGTGTGTGTGTGTGTGTGTGTGTGTGTGTGTGTGTGTGTATTTTTTAACAATAAGCAGCTTTATTACGTGGGCTGAGATGGGAGGGAGGAGGACGCATCTGCCCTCTAGCACACAGCCATCCGCTCGGCCGCACCCGCGGTCTCCAGGCCATGCAGGCAGGAAGCTAGCCGGCGGAGCTGCTCCTCCAGAAGGCTGCTGATGTGGGCATTCTTTTTCCTTTCATCATCTTTCTTTTGAAAAGCGCAGCCCCTTCTCGCAGCCCAGGGCAGCGTGTATGTCAGTGGGCACTGTGGTTCTTCACCGGGTCTTGACTGGACCAGTTCTCCCTGGGTGTGTTGTAGATACTGCTGATCCTCGTTCCACAAGCGCAGTGCTCAGAGCCCAGGGAGAGGCACCCACATGCAGCCAGGGCCCGGGACTTCTGGTTGCCTGGGGCACCGGGACTGGTGTCGGCGGGCAATCTAGTGTTGGCAGCAGGCCTCCCACCTCCTGCTCCCATTTCTCCTGGTAGAGCTTTCCTGAAAGATACACAGGCAGCTGGGCATGGTGACACACACTTGTAATCCCAGGACTTGGGAGGCTGAGATAGGAGGATCACAGGTTCGCTGCCAGCCTCGGCAACTTCGTGAGACCCTCCACAACTTAGTGAGACCCTATTTCAAAATTAAAAAGGGGTGGGAGTGTAGCTCAGAGGCAGAACACCCCTGGGTTCAGTCCCCCATACCAAAAATTTTAAAAGGAAGGAGAGATAAAGACTTCCCTAGACAAGCAAAACCTGACCGCATTCACTGTTCCTCCACCTGCCTCACAAGTAAGGCCAAAGAGAGTTCTTCAGGTAGACATGCAAGAACAAGAATCAGCAACATGGCCACAGGAGAAAACTCAACCCGTGGACGAGGGTGAACATACACAGGAACGCAGAACCCCGCAATACTACAGTGGAGGCGGGAAATACATTTTTTTTAACTCTAGCATAAAAGTCAAGGTAGAAAAATATTAAAAATAACTATAACACATTATAAATGAAAGTAAGCTTTGACATCTGTAGCATAAATTGGAGGGAGTAGTAATAGTGTAGTTTTTGTATGTGGTTGAATTTTAAGTTGTTACCAGCTTAAAAATAGACTGTTCTAATTATAAGATATTTTATGTAAGCCCCATGGTAACCACAAAGAAAATACCTATGGAAGCTACACAAAAGAAAATGAGAAAGAAACCAAGGCAGAGCAATGCAAAAGCACTAAGGAAGTGCAAAGGAAAGGGCAGGAGAAGAGGGGAAAGAACTACAAGACGAAGAGGAAAGGAGGGCAGGATGCGCCATCCGCACGGTCAGAACTACACCTCCGGACAGCAAAGTACAGGAGTGGTCCGGGCTGACCCTTCACTGTACCGGGGAGTGTGCGGGAAACTGATAGAGTGAGAATGGAGGTCAAGGACCCCAGGGCGGTCACCTGTCGGTCCTCCCGTCCTGTTTCCAGAGTGCATTCTGATTATGGAGGAGATCCCTGCGGGGAACTGCTCACTGAAGTGTTGGGGGACGTGGGAGAGAGCAAGTTGGGTCAGCAACTGGCTCTCAAAGGTTCAGGAAAAAGAGTTAAAATTCTTCATTCTGTCCATTTGATTGTATATAAATTTTACCTCGACAAAAGAAAATACAGGTCAAATCTTATCATATGTCTTAATATGCCCTCTGTCTTCTGAAATTTTTATTTTCTGTTTTTGTCAGTCTTGAGAATTGAACTCAGGGCCTTGTGCCTGCTAGGTAAGCACTCGACTGTGGAACTACATCCCTAGCCCTATCTTTTGATTTGTGAATATGATGAATTGTATTAAAATTTTCTCTATTGTTAGGCGGGGTGGTGACACCTGTAATCCCAGTATTTTGGAGGCTGAGACAGGAGGATCACAGGTTCGAGGACAGCCTCAGCAACGTAGTGAGACCCTGTTTCAAAACAAAAAATAAAAAGGGCTGGGGGTGTAGCTTGGAGGTAGAATGTTCCTGGGTTTCATCCCCAGTAACAACAACAGAAATGTTCTCTAGTAATGAACCATCCTTGCATTCCATGAGTAAACCTCACTTGATCTTAGAGTGATTCTTTTTTAATGTGCTGCCTAATTATATATATGTATGTGTGTGTGTGTGTGTGTGTGTGTGTGTGTGTGTGTGTGTTACTAGGGATTGGACCCAGGGGAATTCTACTTCTGAGCTACACCCTACACCTGGTTGCTTAATCCTATTTAGTAATATTTTAATTAATATTTTTGCACAGATGTTAATCAGATCAGTCTGTAATTTTACATTATTGTGCTACATTGTTAGAATTTGATTATCAATATTATCCAAGAAATATTTAAGTCAGGCATGGTGGTGCACACCTGTAATCCCAGTACTTGGGAGACTGAGACAGGAGGATCACAGATTCAAGGCCAGCCTCAGCAACTTAGTGAGACCCTGTTTCAAAATAAAAAGTAAAAAGGGCTGGGGGTGTAGCTCAGAGGTAGAACACTTTTGGATTCAACCCCCAGTACTTAAATAAATAAATAAATAAATACAGCTGGGCGTGGTGGCACACGCCTGTAATCCCAGTACTTGGGAGGTTGAGACAGGAGGATTGCAGGTTCATGGCCAGCCTCAGCTACTTAGTGAGGTCCTCCACAAATTAGTGAGACCCTATTTCAAAATAAAGAATAAAAAATAGGGCTGGGGGTGTAGCTTGGAGGTAGAATGCCCCTGGGTTCAATCACCAGGTCCGCAAAAAATAAATAAATACAATTTAAAAATAGGAAAATTTCCTGAGTTTTCTATATTCTGAAACACTTTATGTAGTAAAGGAGCTACCCATTTCCTTAAAATGTGTCGTATTCTTGTGAGAACAGCTAGGTCTGGTGAGCTTTGTGGGGATTACTCCTTGAAAAAATGGTCCGCCTTACTTGGTGTGCTTACATTTTTAAATCTCCTTAGGCATCTGTTGTAATATAATTATGATTACTAATTATAATATGTTCTTAGAAAATCATCTGTTTTAACCAGGCTTTATTTATTTGCTTGGCGTTCATAGTGTTCTCTTATAATTAAGTTTTTTCTATATCTGACTATTTTCTTCTTTTGTATATTTTAATTTTCTTTTTTCCTTAATTGGAGGAGATCTTCTCCTTCTTTTTCTTCTTTCTTTCTTTTTGGTACTGGTGATTGAACCCAGGCAGGGGTGTTCCACCTCCAAGCTACACCCCAGCCCTTTTTTATTTTTTTATTTTAAACAGGGTCTTGCTAAATTGCTGAGGCTGGCCTGGAACCTGTGATTCTCCTGTCTCAGTCTCCCACTGGGATTACAGGTGTGCTTTGATTGGGTTTTCTAATTATTTCTCTACGTTAGTTTGATTTTTGCCCCCAAAGAGTTAGCTCTCCAATTTGTTATTGGTTCTAGCCATCTTTTGGTTTTTAAATACATTCACTTTTAGCTTATATCTCTACCATCTGACCTTTTAAAAAGAACTTGCCCTCTATCTACATTGCAATCAGGAAGCCCATGTCTTCATCAGTACCCCCCTCTGGATCAGCCCATTTTCTATTAGTATGACAAGATACCCCAAACTAGCTATTTATAAAGAAAAGAGATTTCTTTGGCTCACAGTTTTGGAGACTGAAAGCCAAAGATCAGGCCCTTGATCTGGCCTCTGGTGAGGGCCTCCTTGGGTCCCATCAGCTTGCTGGCACCATAGCAGGAGAGTGTGGGGGGTGGACCGCTCATCAACACTGAAGGAGGGGAGAAGCGACACAGGGAGCCAGAATGAGAGCTGGGGACTAAGGCGCCCACCAGGCCCCACCTCTAAAGGTCCCACCCTCCCTGCATTTGGCGGCGGCGGCTGAGACCCAAGCTCACAACCTATAAGCCCCTCCTGGCTCCTGTGTGCAGAGGGCAGCACCCAGCCATCCAGGGTGCCAGCGTCTTCCTGTCAGATGTGAGAGGAGTTTCCACAGGCTCTTGCCAGGTGCTTCTCCGTCTTCCTTCCTCTGCACCCCGCCACAGTACCCCCAGCCCCTCAGCCTCGCCAGTGTCCGTGACTGTAGCACTGAGGTTCTCTTCAACCAGGAAGAAAGTTAGCAGTACCCCCAGCTCCCTGTGTTAAAAGTACTGACTGCAGAGTCTCCCGTGCACGCATGCGGCTCAGTCCCTGGGCACTGGGTCCCCTTCCTGGCCTGGAGTTTGCAGCCGTGCCCTGCCCCCACACCCCACTCTCCCAACGCCTTAAAGGACAAAACTTGCAAAGCTTTTGATGTGTAAGCCTTCTTTTCCCAAATTAGGTTTGCGCCTATCCCCCTGGGACATGCTGGGATCTGATTCTAATTGCAGGTTTGCTGGCGGTGAGGGGCGGCAGCGCCAAGCGCCATGAGAATCGGCACCTGCTTGCAAAGTAGCCACATCAGGTGAGGTCAGCGCAAGGTCTTTGAACAAGCCGAGGCTGCTTGTCATGCTCTCGGCTTCCCTCCCTCCCTCCCTCCTTCCCTGCCTGGGTCCCACTCACACTGGAAACGGGGAGGAGGTAAGCTCTGTCTACACCTCCCACTGTTTCTGCATCGGACTCAGCACAGAATCTTCAATAGAAGATTCTCTTGGTGATTTTAGAAGCTTTCTTGTCCTCTGACCATGCCCTGGGCTCAGGAGTGTAAGACCTGTTTATGACTGGGGCCGTGGTGCCGCTGTACTGAGCTCTGTCCCCAGGCTCCTTCCCAGGCTCCCGCCCGGGCGCTAGGTAAACATTGAGGGGACGGCTTCGCCACTGCCTGCCATGGGCTCCGGGCGTCCCGCATGCTCAGGGCCTCAGACCCAACCTGGCACATACCAGCCCCACTCGCCCTTGGGGGTCTGTGCCCACCGCCCCTTCTGGTACCAACTCTGAAGGAGCTGGGGGCCACCCTAGGCCATCCCTTAGGCAGAAGGCCGTGCTTGCGTGCTGATGGTGAGAGCCAGGCCGAGGGTACACCTTGGGTGGCCATAGAGCCTTGGTGGCTCCTCCAGTCAAGGTGGATCAACAGCACCGGCCCTGAACGGAGGCTGGCCTCATGACCAGCTTTGACAGAAAGGAGGCGTTTGGAGGAGGTTGTGGGGCTCCTGCTCCGGTGCTTCCAGGGAGCTGGAAAACTGGCACCCCAGAGCCTCACGACAAGACCCCAGGCACCCAGCCCACGAGCAGACCACTAGCGCCATGTGCTGTGCGTGAGGCCAGCAAGAACCGGCCAGACCCCCGAGGCCCCACACAGTCACTGCTGCCCAGCCAAGATCACAGAAGAACCGCCCAGCCACGCAGACGGCCAGCCCACAGCGTGGTGAGCGAAACGCGTGGTCACCGAGCTCTGGGGAGAGGTGTTCCACAGCCCAAAGATGTATTGCGTTGGCCCTCGAGGAAGCTGCCACTCGCCGGAAGGAATCCAGGGAGACCGCAGATGCTGTGCCTGGCTGGGGACTGCAGCGCTCAGCCAAGACCAGTGCCGACAGCTCAGCCTAGGACAGGGCACTGCAGAAAAGCTGAGCCCCTGCTGGGGGCAGAGAGGACAGTCTGCTCTCCTTCCAGGGGTAACTCAGGGCGTCTGCAAGGAGGGGCAGGATCCAGGGAGCCTGGGCGGCTCCTCCCGCTGCACCCTCAGTACAGATCTCACCTCCACCTGCTCCACCCGCTCCACTCCTGGGGTCTCATGGTCCCACCTTGGCAGAAGGAATAAAGGTCATTGCTTGGGGTCCTCCCCAAGTCTCCTCAAACCCAGAGGCCCTAAGGAAGGCAGGCAGACTTGAGGACAGGAAACTTCCAGACCTCTGCTGAGCAGGAGCACCGGTGCAACAGAGATGCTTGCCGCCCGCATCCCGAATGAAGGGCAGACGTCACGAATGTCTGAGGCCACTCGGCAGAGGACTAATTCTGAATTGAAAAAGGGACATTTGCAAAATGCAGAATAAGAACTGACTATTTAACCATGTAAAAATTAAATATCAGCCAGGCGTGGTGGCACACACTTGTCATCCCAGTACTTGGGAGGCTGAGACAGGAGGATCGCAGGTTCGTAGCCAGCCTCAGCTACTTAGTGAGGCCCTCCACAACTTAGTGAGACCCTGTTTCAAAATAAAGAATTAAAAATAGGGCTGTGGGTGTAGCTCAGATGTAGAATGCCTCTGGGTTCAATCCCCAGTACTGCAAAAAAAAAAATTTTTTTTAATATTTCAGCTGGGCGTGGTGGCGCACATTTGTAATCCCAGTACTTGGGAGGCTGAGACAGGAGGATCACAGGTACTTGGCCAGCCTCAGCAATTTAGTGAGGCTCTCTGCAACTTTGTGAGACCCTGTTTCAAAAACAATAAAGAAAGAATAAAAAACAGGGCTGGGGGTATAGCTCGGAGATAGAATGTCCCTGGGTTCAATCCCCAGTACTGCAAATAAATAAATAAATAAATAATAAAAAGTAACATTTGCAACATGCAGAATAAGAACTGACAATTTAACCATATAAAAAGTAAATATCTCAGCTGGGTGTGGTGGTGCATGCGTGTAATCGCAGTACTTGAGAGGTTGAGACATGAGGATTGCAAGTCAGCCTCAGCAACTTAGCAAGGCCCTCTGCAATTTAGTGAGAATTTGTTTCAAAATAAAAAAAATAGGGCTGGGGGTGTAGCTCAGAGGTATGCTCCTGGGTTCTCAATAAAGCCGTTCCTCAGAAACACCTGCACACAGGTGGGTCCTGCACATGCCGCGTGCCTACTGCCAGGGCTCAGGAGAGAGTTCTGCGAGCTGTCATTGCAATCCCTACCCACACCCCAGCAGGATTTGCTCCATTTTGCTTGTTGCAGCAGTTGACAAGCTGACCCCAAAATTCATATAAAATGACATACGGAAGTACTCCAACACTACAGGGTACCCCATCCATATGCACAACGTTTATGTTTCTGTATATCGATGGAAAAGAAAGTACCACAAATAGCCAAAATAAAAAATAAAGCTGGGCCGGGTGTGGTGGCACACACTTGTAATCCCAGTACTTGGGAGGCTGAGACGGGAGGATCGGGGTTCGTGGCCAGCCTCAGCTACTTAGTGAGGCCCTCCGCAACTTCGTGAGACCCTGTTTCAAAATAAAGAATTAAAAAATAGGGCTGGGAGTGTAGCTTGGAGGTAGAATGCCCCTGGGTTCAATTCCTAGTACCACAAAATAAATAAATAAATAAATATATGAATGAATAAATAAATAAATAAAGCTGGAGGGAGCCGGGCATGGTGGCACATGCCTATAATCCCAGTAGTTGGGAGGTTGAGACAGGAGGATTGCAGGTTTCGAGGACAGCCTCAGCAAGTAGTGAGATTCTCATCATCCTAGCAAGACCCTGTTTCAAAATAAAAATAAAATAGGGCTGGGGGTGTGCTTGGAGGTAGACTGCCCCTGGGTTCAATCCCCAGTATCAAAAATAAAAAATTGGGCTGGGTGTGGTGGCGCACGCTTGTAATCCCAGTACTTTGGGAGGCGGAGACCGGAGGATCCAGGTTCGTGGCCAATCTCAGCTTTCTCTCTCTCTCTCTCTCTCTCTCTCTCTCTCTCTCTCTCCCCCCTCCC